>PVIC010022001.1:0-28070 GCA_004025085.1 Thryonomys swinderianus
AAAAAAGAAAATGCAAGAAATAGGTTTACTATATCAAAGAACGTGTGCATCGATACCGTTGTTGTGCTTTCTAAAGGCATCAATTAACTTTCATGTCCTTTCTGTGCAGCCTCTTTAGTTTATCAACAGCTCTTTTCATCTTTGTGACTCATTCTTTTAAATAGTTTTCCTGTCAATCTTTGCAACTAAAATTCTACAACTCTCTCATAATTAGCACTTAGCCTTGTCAGTGGTGCCTTCCATGCACACTCATGTTCACAGCAGCACAATTTGTAACAGCTCAATCTTGGGAGCAGTCTGTATGTCTATCAGCAGGTGAATTGATAAAGAAAATGTGGTATTTACACTCAATGGAGTGTTACTCTGTTATAAAGCAGGATAAATTTGAGAAAATTGATCGACCCAGGAACTATAATTTTACATGACATATGTAATTTTACATGTCATATGCTTTCTTTCATATGAGAAACCTAAAGTATAGATAAAGAGCAAAATAAAAGATAGACAATAGGAAACAGATCTTTTGCATATGGAAAGGAGAACAATAGAGGTGGGAGGGATCAAACAAATTAAGATCGGCATCTCTGTCTACCAACTGCTCGCAGTACACCCACGTGTTCTGTGGACATGTACTAAAAAAAGAAAACAATGCCCACTTGTAATATATTTTGTTGAATGTGAGTAGAAAAACTACTTAGTAGCTTCTAAGATATTTTAAAAACAAATAGCTGCTGATGTGTATCTCTTTCCCTTTCCATTTCTTTCTTGTTTGTAGCTTTCTGCTTTTACAATTATGAAGGTTAGGCTCAGACCACTACATTGATCCTAAGAACAAAGGAAAAGCCTGAAAATGGTGGTGAGCTGGAGTCCTGTGGGTCTGCGAAGACTTCATGGACAACACTGAATGCCTGCATATGAGAGAAGTGCATTTTTATTTTAAATTATTACTTTGGATCTGTTTCAGCTGAATCTAATCCTCATACAGATGTGTTCATATCAAAACAAGACTACATCAGCAATTTATCTAAAACTTGACTTACTGGACATGAATATTTCACGGTTGGGCTGAAAGTTGAGATCAAAGTCAAAGCAAAATATAAGGATCAAATGCCTCTCCGTTCTTTTCTTACTATACCCCTTCTCTTTTCTTTTTTTTTTTTTTTTTGAAACCGGTTCTCACTTTGTAGTTCAGGCTGGGCCTGAGCTCACTATGTAGCCCAGGTAAGCCTCGAACTCAGCAACCCTCCTGCCTCTGCCTCCCAAGTGCTGGGATGACAGGCGTGAGCCACCATGCCCCACACTGTGGTATGTGGTATTGATTGCTGGTGGGCGTGAGTCACCACACCCAGCATTGTATGTGGTTACCGGGGACCGAACTCAGGACTTTGCACTTGCGAGGCAGGTGCTGGAACCACTGAGCTAACTCTCCGGCCCAATACCCCTTCTCTTTTAAGACAGAAATCATCTTCACAATAATAGCTATTTCTGAAGCTTTTTTTTTTATGTGATTACCTCATTTAATTCCTTATGAGGGAGTTAGAATTGCTGGCCTGGTGTGACAGACAATAGAACTGAAGCTGGAAGAGGGGCACCTGACAGGGTCCCTTCTCTAATGAGTAGTGAAACAGGACCCTACCACGGTCCTTCTTGGCCCCCAAGCCCGATCTCTTGCTTGTACGGGCTCAGTGCTGTCCCCTTTCTTGTCCTGTTAACTCTCCCAAGAGCACCAGCCCTCTTCCGCCATCTTTGCCTACTGGCTTCCATGCAATAAAGTCTCCGGCCCCACCAGGACTTCTGGGTTCCTCGGTGCTGTGCCCTACTCCTGGTGCCTGGGCAGCACCAGTGCATGTTCTGGCACAGCCTTGACACTGGTGTTGAAGGTAGCCCCATGGTAGCACTAAACCTGCTAGGCAGGAGGGGGTTGAGTCTTACTTTTTAATTACATCCCTAGAACCTAGCACTGTGCCTGGCTCACGGTAGGTGCGCAGTAAATATTTCTTGAGTTCTCAAATGTCTGTCCAAGAGATCCTTCTGCTACTTCTTAAAGCTCTTTTTGGTGCCGGTTATTTTAAGCAGTCCTTCTGCTCGAACCTTTCTTCTGCCACTTGGTGCCCAGTGTGTCTGTCACTTCCGAAGAGCTGACTTGGTAGGTGATTTGGTCTTTGGTCATATGTGGCATTTCCTCTTAGCTCTCTGCAGACTGACTCCGCCACTCATGACTTCACGGTGTGGCAAAGCTCGCACACTGTTCAACCGCAGTGCTCTTTTTACATGCAGTTGGGAAAAAAGACAGTTGTAAACAAGCATATGTATGAATTCATTCAGGAAAATGACTGGCTGGGTCTCGAATTGCATGATCATTCTCTTTTTATATTTAACAGATGAATAAGAGATTATGAATTTTCATAGAGCTGAAAGATGTGCTGCTGTGTCAGAGGAGGGAAGGGCAAGAAACAAGAGTTTAGCAGGACACAAACGCTGATCACACTGAGGCTCAGTCTTCACAGATTTCCTGTTCAAAAGCAGGAATGGGTGATTGAACTCCATTCGTGGGGCGGAAAGTGTATCTCTGAGAGAGGTCCGGAAGTTTTCCTGGGCACAGAGTCCTGACCTGGGGTTTGGCTCCTCCCGGGGACAGACCCTCTGCAGTGTGACATCAGCAGAAGGAATTTAGTTTCACCTTTTGTTGCTATTTAACTCCAAAGATGGCTTATTCTGGGATAGTCTGAACCTTTTGTTGGCAAAAAAGTAAGGAAAAAACCCCAAGAATTGATAAACCAAAACCCAAGGAACTAATTGCTACCCTTGTCTATTTATTTTTATTTATCTACTTTTATTACTTGAACGGTTTTAAGAGTATAGTTCAGTGGCATTGATTACATTCGCACTGTTGTGCAGTCATCATCCCTCTCCCTCTGTCGCCATTTTCTTAAGCTGAAATTCTGCGTCCCCTGAACAGTAACCCCCTACGCTCTATTCCCTGGTTGCTGATGGCCACCCCTGGACTGTCTACCCGAGGCTAACTACGGAGAGTGCCCCCGAGAGAGTGGACTCACGCGGTCTTTGACCCTCCATGACTGGCTTGTTTCACTCAGCATGATGCCTTCCAGGTCCACCCACGCTGTGCCATGTCCCACCATTCCCTTCCTTTTGAAGGCTGAATAGTATTCCATTCTGTGCACTCACTACTTACCCATGTCTCTGTCCGTGGAGACTTGGGCTGTTTTCCCTTTAGTTTGCTGTGAATAATGCTGCTGCAAATGGAGTGCAAAATATACTCTTGCTGTGATTTCATCTCGCCCATACCATATGTAGTAAGAAGTACTTTTATTTATTTTATGGTACTGGGAGTGAAACTCAGGGCCTCATGCTTACCAGGCAGGTGCTGCGCAGCTGAGCTACATCCCTGGCCCAAGAAGTACTTTAAAGGATGTTTAGCATCCTTGAAATTAAAAACTTGTGCTTTAAAGGATACCATCAAGAAAGTAAAAATTCAACTCATAGAATGAGAGGAAGTAATTGCAAATCATACCTATGGTAAATGACTTGTATGTTTGGATATGTATGTTTATATCTCAATAACAAAAGGACAACCCAATTTAAAAATGGACAGAGGATCTGAAGAGACATTTCTCCAAAGAATATGAGCCAATAAACACATAAAATGATGTTCAATATCATGTATATGTAAATAAAAACAACAAGACACCACTTTATGGTAGGATGGCTGTAATTAAAAATACAAAAACAAGTGTTGAGGAAAATGTAGAGGAATCAGAACCCTCGTACAGTACTGTCGGGGAGATAAAATGGTGCAGACACTTGAAAAACAGTTTAGCTCCTCCTCAAAATGCTGAACATGTTACTGCATGACCCAGCAGTTCTACTTGTAGTTATATTATACACAGACGAAATGAAAACCTATGTCCACATAGAAGCTCATGCCCACATGTTCATAGCAACGCTGCTCATGATAGCCAGCAAAGTGGAAATTTCTTAGATTCTCTTCCACTGATAAATGGTTAAGTAAAATGTGGCATATCCAATGAGGGGAGATTGATAATAATAAAGTACTGATATATTCTACAACATGAGTGAACCACTAAACTAGTAAGCCAGGTACAAAAGACTACGCATTGTATGATCCCATTTCTGTAAAATACCTGGATAGGCAAATCTATGGCGATGGAAAGTGGATTAGCAGTGTGGGTGTGGAGGGTGTGGCGCGGGCCGCAGGGGCCCCTGGGAGTGACGGCTAATGAGCGGTTCTGTTTGGGATGATGACAATGCTCTCAAATTATAGTGTTGTATAATAAACTAAATGTACTAAAACCATTGAATTGTATATCTAAATGGATGAGCTTTATGAGATGTAAATTATCCAAATAAATCTGTTTCAGAAAACAACTTTAGCAGCAATATTGCAGCATTGTATAAGGTGAGGATGTCGCATCATGAAAACAGTCTTTTTTTTTTTTTTTAGCCTTCTATGACACTGTATTCTGTATTTTTCCTTGGGAGAATAAATTCAGCAGTTATCCTTGAAAATACAGAGGCAAATTAAAATATTTTATTTCTCAAATTTGTAAGGAATGAAACAAATACTGGCAAGATTGATCCATTTTCTAAAACTGTAGCATGTGTTTCCTTCACAAATGAAGACAGAATCATTTGAATGAAATGGAGCTCTGCGCCAGAGAACTTGAGCTAACTTTCGGGCCACTTTGGCTCTGTCTCCTCAGCGTCTGCCTTGGACTCTTAGGTGAGGCCCTGTGTACCTGTGTCGCTGTGTGTCTAGACTTCCCATCTGGACCTAGCTGCTTTCTGCATGTAACTCTTCCTTGTTTCGTGTTTGATCCCTGATGCCCAAATGACCTTTGAAAACTTACAATCCTTCTGCACTGCTCAGTGAACCAGCCTTAGGCTTATTAGTGGGGTGGTTAAAGCCTGTGTGTGTAGCTTTGGGTGGAAGACTTGCCTGGCAAGCGCAAGGCTGTGGGTTTGACCCCAGTGCCAAGAAGAGGAGAAGGGAGGGAGGAGGAAGGAAGAGAGGCCGATTAAGAGGTCTCCCCGTTACTCTTCAGAAAAGATTTTTCCTGCTAAAGCCGTCTAGATCTGTGGTGGCCTCTAGATTTTATGTACATACCCCGCTCCTGGCCAGATGTGGGCTGGCCCCTCCCGCTCCCTCTGCCCTTGTCTGTGTGACCCCTGTCACGCAGGCTTCTTCCCACTGAGGGTCCCGTGTGCATGAACCTTAAAGACAGGAGCCAGCGGACAGTGATGTGGGGGCGCCTGACCGCAGCCTCCAGAGTGGAAATCATGCTTGGCTCCTCCTCCCGAGGAGCGTGGTAGACTCTGTCAGCCCCTCATCTCCCAGGGTCCCCTGGGCTGTGACCTCCGGCTGCCTCTCCCAGGGTTGGCTGTGTCAATCAAAGCCATCCATCCTGTCAGGTGGCCAGACCACAAGGAAGAGCCATCTCCAGAGCCATGTGTGGATGTTCTCGTATTTATTTAAAGTGTTTTTATTTTTAATTGACATATAGTAGGTGGTGTGGTGTGACATTTCAGTGTCTTTACATGGTGTGTGATGGTCCGATCAGGCTAATTATCACGGCCGTCCTGTCAGGTGTGTGAGAAACGTCTGAATCCTGCCTCCTGGGTACTGTTTGGTATGCAGTTAATTGTTAGACATCCTTCTGCTAGTGGGCTCTAACTAGAAGCTGCTCCTCCCGTCCAGCCTCACCCCTATGCCCACTGTGACCGCTCTCCCCTCTTGGGCTGTGATAACCTCTGCTTCTTTCCTTCCGAGAACAGCTCTGTAGCTTCTGCCTGTGAGAAAATGGAGTGTTAGTCTCTCGGCGCCTGACTTCTTTGCCTTAGTTGTGTCTTCCTGTTCGTCTACACTGACACAAGTGGCAGAATTTCGTTCTTTTTAATGGCCAGATAGTATTCCACTGTGTATATGACCCGCGTTTTCCTTACTCATCTATCACCGGGCACCTGGGTGGCCTCTATGTCTTGGCTACTGAGAATAGCGCTGCAGTGAATGTGGGAGCATCAACAGGCTTTCAAGACAATCGTTTCGCTTCCTCCTGTCTTGTACTGTGTGCGTACGGTGACTTCAGCTGGCCGTGGAGAATATAAGAATTTTCCTCCCGAGGCTGTGGGCTTTCTCATCAGAACGAGGATAGGTGAGGAGAATGTGTGGTGACGGCTTCCCTTTCACTTGAGCAGGATGCATTTCAGAGGTCCAGGAGCTGAGGACACGGGAGGCCGTGAAGCAGACGTCACATGGCCCATGAGGAGCAGGAAGCCGAGGCCGAGCCCCTGTGATTCGGCTTCTCAGCCAGCGCTGGTGGCCTGTGTGTGTCCCCTGCGCTCTTCCCCGGCTCCCGAGGGACACGAGGACGTGGGGGTAGCAACTTAGGGTGTCACAGGCCCTACATATTTTCGAGCTATATTCCATTTCAAAATAATAAACTTGCATTATAAATATTAATTGTAAAACAAGAGTGGTAGATCTTCAGCAGTGAGGATCACCGATCTGAATTGCTGGGCTCTCTGAGCTCTCCGCGTAGTTGACCTTTTGCGGAAATGGAGAACGGCAGTGGCCATCTTTTAGCACGATTTTGAGATTTTGAGTGTGTTTCCTCAACTCAGCTGCCGAACGGAGATAGTCTGGGTTTAGCACAGCACTTGTGAGGACTAAATGGGATCTCGTGTGTAAATCAGGAGGCAGCCACGGTACCCCACGGACTGATTATTTTCTAACCCTTCTGGTTAGAAGCCGTCTCAGGGCTGCGTAGATACGTGGCCTGAGTTCCGTCTCTCTACCCGGACCCGACAGCGCCCTCTCCTGTGCAAGTGTGTGCTTGCATACATATGCCCCTTGTCTCCAGTCCTGAAACCTGCCTTCCAACAGTTCCGCCTGGCTCGGCCTAGTCTTTCCTAAACATTTCTCTCGTCTGTCCTCAGCCAGGGCCCAGTGAGAAATGTCTCCTCCCTCTGCAGTTCCCCTTCAGGTCATTTCCTCAGGGGCCATTTGGTTACCTTCCCGGACAGGTGCATTGTGTCTGCTCCCCACAGGGTGAGTCCTTTGGGCTCAGTGTGGGGCTGGTAGGTTTCAACGGTTGTTGCTTTTCTCACCCAGGAGACATACTGCAGTTGAAATCAGCCAACAGACCTGTCTTTTCTTCCTTGAGGGCTTATAACCACCCAAGCTATAAAGCTGAGTTGCTATGGATTTTACAGCTGAAAGGGCTGTAGAGAGTTACTCTTTAGTGCATGCTTTGTATTCTTTATATCTTTGTTCTTCTCGCAGTAATATTTAAAGAATAGGAAGTATGGCTACCCACATATTATGGGCGAGGAATCTAAGACAGACATTAAATCATTTGCCCACAAATCGTTCGTCTTAAAGTAGTAGAGGGTTTCCTTTTATCTTTAAAACACACATTCCTTGACTTTATTCTGCTTTTCAAGGGAAGCAAAGCTCTGAATATCACCTGAAAGAACCGTCTGCGGCAGGAAATCTGCACGTGTTGGTGTTAAATTTGACAGAATTCATGTAGCACAGCCGGGTCATGTAGCACAGTGGGTCCTGAGAGGACGTGTTGGGGCCGCATCTGACGCTGAACCAGGGCTTTGTCGTGATGCCGGAGGGGGGCAGGGACTTGGTCCTCGACTCACGGAGAAACCCAAAAGACACAGCACGCAGCCCAGGCTCGAGGAACGTTCTGTCAGGTGTGTCCTCTGGAGCCGTATCTCAACTCTGTGGCTTATTGGCTGTGGGACCTTCAGCAGCTTCCTTCTCTCTCCTTTCTTTGCCTCAGTTTCTGCATCTGTCACATGGGGGGCCCAGGGTACTTGTGTTTGGTACAAAAGACAGTACATACGTTGTTGTTGGTGGTGGTTGTTATTACGCCGGCTGAAGGAAGCATATCTCTGAGTGCTGCCCAAACTCCTCCTGCTTGACAGGGGCCAGAACTGAAGGGCCAGGGTCAGTCTGGCCATAGTGGTGTGATCGCTCCTTTTCTAACTCCATGTGGGTGTAGCTCGGTGGCTCTGGGTTTCATTCCCAGTACCAAAATATAAGCAAAAGCCTTTAGTCTGCTCAGGTCCATCTATAGTTTCTCCAGGCATTAGAGACAGGACTTACCCTATAACAACACTCATAGTTTTCTTGATAAGGGAGGGGCTCACAGGCATGAAGGGATTTTGTTATTAAAACTAAAGAACACATTGTTCCTCTTCCAAGAATCTAGAGTAAATTGATGTCTGAGGCAGGGTTTGCAGCTAAGTGCCGAGCACCTCATACTGTTATCTGAAAGGCCCTTGTTAGTCGCAGAGAGGCATGAATAGTTTATAAAGGCTTCATATTTGCCGAGTGCCAGGTTAATAAGGTCGGCCTCACCAGCTTTCAGAAGAGGCGCAGTTATTAACCGGCGAGGTGTGGGCCTTGGGGTCCCTCTGGAGTATTCCAGGGTGTCGAGGAGGAGGAGGCGAAGTTGCAAACACAGAAGGGCCGGGCCTGGAAGGAGATGGATCACAGCTGCTTCTCCCTCCTCCTGCAAACCAGCCGCGGGCCGAGCATGGCTTATTTCTTTCCCTTCCCGCTGGGAGCAGAGCAAGGGACCAGCGTGCTCACCCCGCCTGCTGATGTGCAAAAGGAGGCGCTCCTTCCATAGCTTCCTTTTCTATACCTTCAAACACCTGTTTGTCATCTCCTCACAAAGGCCAGGGGACCGGGCCGGCTGGTCATGAGCTTCCTCTGCCGCATGGCGCAGGACTCGAAACCAGTCCCTCGAGGCTCCTTCCCTGCCTCTCTTCCAGAGAAGGCCTTTGACAGCCTTTCCCCGGTTGTAATGGCCCTGTCCCCAGAACTCCTGGAGACCTCTCGTGGCCCCCTATCCTGCTCACTGGACTTGGTTGAGTACATGTGTGGTCTCGGGTGGGTGGAAGGTAGAAGCTGCGGGAGGCGCTGCTACAGCTCCTTCCTGGGCGTTCCAGCGCCTGTTTGCACCTTTCTGTAGCTTGGAGCAAGGGGGCCTCCTCTTCCCCCAGAGAGTGAGGGAGGGGACAGGAGGTGTCCTGACTCAGCTGGGCTCCATTTAGAGGGGGAGCCCCTCTTTGTCCCCGTGAAGTGTGGGTTGCACTTGCTGGCTCAGTTCTGGTTGCTAGAAAGTTAAGGGAGAGATGGAGTTAGACTGCGACTTCTGTCCTGTTTTAGATGAGCAGCTCTGGGGGCAGCCCGCTGCCTGTCACAGTGCTGGGGACACCTGGCCCTGTGCGAAGCCCACATGCCAAGGAGACTGGGGCTTTTGCTAACAGATTTCTTCAAGTCAGGGCTTCAGTCCCAGTCCAACCTGCAGAGGGCAGATTACTGACACTCTCCAAGCCTCAGTTTCTTCCTTTACAAACTGGGGATAATAGTAGATTCTCTCTCCATGACATTTTATGGGTACCTGGCCCCTAGTAGGACCCTCAAGAAATAGGTGACCATCGGTGTTGGTAATATGTGGTCAACTAACATGCTCTTTTGTTGTTACATTTTCCCCCATGCCTAATTTCCTCACTTCCCCAAAAACCTAGTAAAGCTCTGCTCATAACACCCAGGCATAGGGCTGTCTAGCTTCAAGCGCTGAAGACACTGTCACATTGCATTGGGACGGGCCATGGCCTCCTCCATTGGCCACAGGCTTCCTGAGAACAGGCGGGAGGTGGGGCCTCCCACCAAATAAGCCAGTGAGCTTTGTCTGCCACACTTGTGCTTAAACTGTCATTGGCACTTAGTGTCCCTAAAAGGATTAACTCTTGTCTCCAGCCAGAGAAGGAAAGGAAAGTTAGAAAAGGAAAGAACCTTGGAGAATCTGTTCCTTGTTTTGTTCTTGGCCTCCCTGGCCCTAGATCCCTGTTTTTTCAGTGTTGATTTCTTGTAGGGAGGCAACCGTTTCACCTCCGTCTCTCTGTAACGTAAAAGGCCACTTCGGGGCCGAAGGGTTGGCTCAGTGGTTCCAGTGCCTGCCTCACACGCTCAAGGTCCTGAGTTCGATCCCCGGTAACCACATACAATGCTGGGTGTGGAGACTCACACCCACCAGCAATCCATACCACATACCACAGTGCCGGGTGTGATAGCTCACGCCTATAATCGCAGCACTCGGGAGGCAGAGACAGGAGGATTGCTGAGTTCACGGCGGCTTGTCTGGGCTACATAGTGAGCTCAGGGCCAGCCTGAATGACAAAGTGAGACCCTGTCTCAAAAAAAAAAAGGCCACTTCGACATTAGGCAGGATGTCGCTGTGTGACGCCCTTTGGGAGAGGCGGAATGTAGGTGATAATATGAGGTGTTTTAATTTTAAAACTACAACATACATTATTTACAGGAACACACATTGTCCTGAGGCGTTAGACATTTTTCTCTACTGTTGAGGGGCAGCGCAGAAGAGAGAGAGTGAGATTGCTCTGACTTCAGGCCTAATCCAAGTTCCAGCATTTGCAGCTGCCCAGCTGTGGCCCCAGCTGTTCCCCAAGTGGCGGTTTTACTCCACATAGATGACAGTGAAGAGCCTCAGGGAGACCCCACTATGCCCCTGAGCCGGGCTTCCGTGACCCCCATTTGGTCCTGGCTTTCCTTGCTCACTGGCGCCCGCTCACCCGCCAGATGTTTCATAGCCAGCTCTGGGTACCAGGGACACCAACACACAAGACCGTTGTGCCCCTGAGGGACTCTGAGCACTGGCGTGGGTGGGCCAGCTGCTCTTGGGGTGGCATTACTGGCACAGGTTCCTGGGTCAGATTGGGCGCCTGGTGACGGTGGGTGTGGAGCCTTGGTGGTGCCGCCCAGTGCAGAGCTTACCAACGCTCAGAGTTTGCTTTGTAAGGGGGTCTGGGGCTCATTATTCTGCTGTGAGAGCATTAATTAGTTATAGTTGTAGCAGTGAACATCATGTGAGCCAGAGTCACTGAACTGAATTCCTCTTCTGCTGGAGGTGAGGGGAAGAGAGGCAGCTGGGGGAATGGGGGCCCATGCTGGGGGCTCGGCGGGGTGTCACCTGGCAGACAGACAGTCCGGGCAAGCACAAGCTGGCCAGGGAGCCGGCTGCTGGGGAAAGACCACTGGTTCGTGTGGCTCCATGTGGTTCCTTGTATTTCTTGATGAAGTCCATCCAATCCAACCCCTATCCGCTCACTCAGTAAGTGCCTACAGCAGACCTGGAGTCACACAGGAAGAGAAGAAGCTGCTCCTAAGAAATCATGAGCCAGTAGAAGAAAACTTACAGTTATAACATGGTGTGAGAGATTTTTAAAAAAAATTTTATCCACTCTTGGTAAAGGAAAAAGGAGACAAACATTTTGAAACACCTGGCGTTAGGAGGATTACTCGATGCAATGGCCCTAGAGAGCCTTCAGGATACTTGTAAGTGTTTGGATTGTTTCCGTGTGCTAAGCAGCTCCACTTATTGGCCCTTGTGGGGAGGGTGTTATGGACATGTGCACAAATGTGTAAGAGTATTTACTGTCATTTTAAAACACAGAAATGAATGGAAATGCAGATGAAGGGAACCACTTAGAGGAACCCCGCTGGCTATACAATGGAATATAATACAGCCTTGAAATAAAGTGTTGTATTTTTGTTTGTTTTTCCAGGCAGGGTCTTGCTGTGTAATTCAGGCTGCCCTTGAACTCACTCCGTAGCATAGGCTGGCCTCAAACTTGTGGCAATCCTCCTGCCTCAGCCTCCCAAGTGCTGGGATTACAATGCCGGGATTGTCACGACACCCACAAAACAACATTAGTTTAGAAGAGAGGTGACCCAGGAAGTGTTGATGCCTGGTTGTTACATGAAGAGAGCAGGTCACGTATCAATGATAGTAGAACAATTCCAGTTTTTTATGTGCAATATTATCTGCATAAAAACCACACTGACAGTAGCTCTCTCTAGGGTATTTTATTCTTCAGTCTGTGTTTTCTGTGCGCTCCCAGGTTTTCTACAAGGAGGCTTTATTGCTCTTATAGTTACACAAAGCTATTAGCAAGAGGTGCAGTGCCAGTCAGCCTGGCTAAGGGCCCCGGCCAGTGCTTTGGGGCGGGGCTCCCCCAAGACACAGCTAGGCCCGTCTTCTGTTTGCAGTAGGCATCAGTCCACTGCAGTTCCCTGCAGAGCACCTACTTGTCACAGTCGGCACTGGGGGGTGCCGGTGGGGGCCTCTGCTCCAGAGGAGGAGCTATTTGACTTGGAGCTCATGTTCTGCAGCAGGGAAAGACAAGCAAATGAAGAGAATTTTGACTTTTGGATAGTCACAGATGTCATAAAGAGCTGACACACAGGTGTCTTAGTAGAGCGATTGGGCTGGAAGGGAGATGGGTGCTTGGGAACAATCCCCAAGGAGCTAGATGGGAGAAGCACATAGCATTGGCAGCATGTGCAGAGGCCCTGAGGTGGGGAAAAGCTTCTGAAAGGGGAAAGACAGCAAGCCACGTGTGAGGAGCCTGGGAGAGTGAGGCAGGCGATCAGATTGGAGTAGGCATGAGCCAGGTCCCACAGGGGGCAGGCCAGGTCAAGACTTCGGATTTTCCTGTTGGGGGAAATAATGGAAGGCTTTAACCAGGTGTGAAATGGTCTGGTTGCGCTGGCAGCTCTAGGCCCCATGGTGGAGGCGGCCGTGGAGACCGTTGCTCCCCGCAGTGCCCAAGTGCTGAGCTGCGGGTGGTGCCAGCTTCACTAGGAGTCAGCTGAGGCTGTGAGTCCTCCCGCGCTGGGCAGCTCCCCTGGGCCTCTCAGACCCACCTTCTCTGTGGGCTTCTGTGAGCCCAGGACGAGTCCTTGCTCTCTGCTTTCCAGGGGTTTCAGCCAGCGGGAGCCCAGAGGGGGACGGTGATGTCGGGGTGGGTCCCCCACTTCCTCTGTGTGTGCGTCTGCAGCTCTGAACCCTGAGTCTCAGGCCTCAGCTCCCCGGGGAGGCTCTGTTCTCCAGGACGCTTCTGCGCTGTCTCTCGAGGTTGCCCTGCGGCCCGTCCCCCCATCGACCTCACCTCCAGTGACATCACTCGGGTTGTCATCTGTCCATCCTCTCCTGCTGGTGGGGTCTGGGTTGGTCTCCCCCGGCACAGCTCGGCAGACCGGGGTGTTCTGGGGTGGCCCTGGTGAGGCCTGGTGGGGGGACTTCTGCACAGAGCTGCACAGCCCCGGTTCAGGGGGGTCTAGGAGCATGGAGCCCACTGCTGTAGCTATTCTCTGGGTACCCCCCCCCCCGATTCCCACCGACCTGGGAGGGTCTCCCGAGTTACTTGTGAGCCTCTCCACCCTCCCGCTCCTAACTGACCCCAAATGCAGAAAGAGATTTAACTTTTACCAGCGCTTTGGCCCTGTCAGAAGGGGGCAGTAGGGCGGTCCCCAGCTGCGCACCCTGTGTTCCCCCTCACTCCTCCTCCTGCTTGTTGCCGGGCAGCCTTGAACGGTTACTTCATTACCCTGCGCCTCAGTTTCACCAGTCGGGTGACATCCACAGAGGGCTGTCTCCTTTGGGTCGTAAGGATTGACCGAGCTAATGCACAGTGCCTGATGGGGTTTAAAATTTAAAAAAGACAAACCTAATTTTGGAGACTGGAACACAAACAGGATATTTGGTTACAGTGAAGATTTCTTATCAAATATTTTAGGTTCATAACCACTTGGGTTGTGTTTTAAAAAGAAGTCCTTCTCCTTCAGAAATACATGCTAACTCCTGGGGGGTGGAATGTCTGGGATGGATTTCAGAAGTATCCACGGGGAGGGCTGGTTGGGTCTAACCGTGAGTAATAAACCGAGTACTAGTTACATGGGACCCATCTTTGATATTCTGTCTTTCAGAAGTTTGAAATTTTCATAGTACAGAGTTTAAAGTTCAAGTACAAAAAAAAAGTTTGCTGGAGGAGAAACCACAGTAATTATCTCTTAAGAGTCTAACTTTTTGGGAAGCAAAACCATTGGTCCAGCCTTTCCTTCAGAATGGCACTGAGGTCTGGCCTCCTCGGTGGGTCAGCGCTGTGCCATTGCCAGCTGGATGCCTCTGCTTTGTGCAGGGACAGAAATGAGGACATTGTACTTGAGGACTTTTAGACTATGTCTTGTACTTTCGAAGATGTCCTCTGTGGAGATGTGCTCACTGACTGGGACAGCTTGGGTCTGAGGCCTTTAAAACATTAGAGTCTCCCTAAGATGGCGTCTCTGGTGCCGTGAGCGGGTGTGGCGGGAGCAGAGCACAGGGCAGAGGGACGAGTGATCAGGCTTCCTCTGAGCTTCTTAACAGGCGGCCAGAGCAGCTACACCGCAGACACGGGGTCCCGGAGCTTTGGTTTCCTCTGGGCTCATTTCTCTTGTCTCTTCCAATTCTAAAATAAAATTTTAATAGCTTTCTTACTATTCATGATCATGGAGAATATCAGGAGCATGCAGAAAATCGGACAAAAATCAAAATCACCTTAGCTCTACCCTGCAGATGATAACCTTTTAGATGCCTGTGTTACTTTTAACACAGATGTTCCCTGAAAGCCCGGGAAGAGGGTTGTATTCCAGCCCCACTTGAGTACCTTCATGAGTTAGTGAGATCTTGTCTCAGTATAAAAGATAGGAAAAGGACCAAGGAGGTAGATTAGAGAGAAGACCCTGGGTTCATCCCCAGTACCTCGGAAAAAAGCGACAAAGATGCCCAGGTAGCATGTTGTATTGTTCAGTGAACCCATCGTGGCATTGGCCACTGGAGTTGTATACAGACAAGGGGGCATGGGCCTGCCCTTCAGGACTTGGTCTTTGATGGCAAGTACTGTAGATTTACATCGCGAGCACTTCCAGCGAGAGACAGAAGCCTTCCATCCGTCACGAGAATCTGCTGAGTGTTAACGCTGTTTGTCTTGCTCACATTTGAGGATCTTTTCCCAGCATGATTTCCCAGTATGATGAAGTGTACAGGAGAGGCTGGAGTTTTCCAAGGACAGCTGTTGAAAGCTCTTAGCCCACACTTTCTCCATTATGTTTCTTTTTCTGCCAACCTCGAGTGCATCAGTGGTCCTCAGGCTACCGGGGCCACTGCTGGTGTGGGCGCGGTGAGGAGCAGGACGGCCAGCGTGGGAAGCTGCCAGCGGGGCCCCTTCGTCGGTCTCTTCCCTGGTGATGTTGTGCCTGTGATCAGTATTATCCATCCCCACATAAGTGAGCCGCTAACTCTCTCCCAGACTCAAGGCAGTGTAGCAAGAGCGGAGACCCAGGAGCCGCCTTCTTCCCTGACTGGTCATCTGGCAATGGAGGCAGCAAGAAATCCTAGAGATCTCACCTCCAGTGGCAGGAGGGTGGGAGCGAAGGGAGAAGGAGGAAGGAGGCGGGCATCTGGAGAGACTTTGGCTTCCAAAGTGTCTTCATGACGCCCATTCGCCTACCTTCACTCAGCGTGTCAGGGCTGTACATTGTGAAGTTTCCCTCTGATGTATCTTGTTCCACTCCGCTGGGGACAGGGAAAGTTGGGTCCTTGCCCAGCAGGATTCCCAGCTCACCCGCACAGCGCTGTCCCTTCCCTTTCCCCCTCCCCCCTCCCCTTCCCCTTCCCCTTCCCCTTGGGGCAGAGTCTGAGCCTGCGTCTAGCACTGTTCTTATCTACCCCAGCACATCGTACCTGTCCACCTCCAAATGGATGAGAGATCAGTCTGAGTAGTGAATATTTCTTTTCTTCTACCCCAGGCTTTGGAATTTGAGTTTAGTGTAGCTGAATATCCACAGCCTTTACATGGAAAGATCCTTAGCCCATCCCTGGAAATAGAATTTGCCTTCCGAGAGTAGGGAAGAGACATGAAAGAAGAAGTAAATATTATCAAGGGCACATGTTTGCAGTTTCCCTAGCTCCGGAGGAAGGCAGGCCTGACCGCCCCTAACTTATTTGGATATTATCCAGAAAGGCAGTTGGGAAATGAGAATCAGATTAAATCAAAACAAAACAAGAAATCAACCAAGACTGAACATCAATTTCGGATTATATTCAGAGAAGAAAGTTCAAAATCTGTAACAGAAACAGACACTGAAAAAAATCTATTTTGCTCTCCCAAGGGGCATAAATGACAGGGAGGTGTCCTTGGGTGGTGTCCATTCCAGAAGAGGAGGTGTGGGAATAACATGATGGCTCTCCTCAGAACCCTGAATGCTGCTATGTACATGGGGTTACATGTTCCTGTGCATGATTCTAAGGGTTGAATGAATACACACAGGTATGAAAATTGAGTTTTCTTTAAGGAAACATTTCTAGGAGGCTGTGCAAAGTGCCAGGATGGTAGAGGACATGGCAGAGGAAACTCACGGCAGCCAGGAAGCAGAGGGAGGAGGAGCCTTTCTGGATCAGAGGCCACATCCTCAGTGACCTGCCTCCAGCCGGACTCTACTGCCTAACAGTACATTCAGTTCAGCTGTGAACTCGTCAGTGGTGAATCCACTCGTGAGTACAGGTCTCGCATGGCCCAACCACCTTCCAAACATGTGAGAGTTTGGGTGACATTTAAGATCTAACCATGACATCATAGAACCCAACCCTTTGGGCTGAAACTGTTAGGTCCCTAGTAGAGATTCAGCAGATATAGTAAGACCACAGAGATTACAGCCTTACTCTATCAGTTTTAGCAATTGCCTGATTAAAAGCATCTTAAAGGACCAGACCCTTAAAATGACTTAAACTGGTTGTAACCCTTCGTCGGTCTTTTATCTGGTGACATTGTGACTGTGATCAGTATTATCTGTCCCCACATATGTGAGCCAGTAACGCTCTCACAGACTCAAGGCAGCGGCTCCTCTTATTGTTCAAACGTGGGCCACATAATCAGAGCTCAGTACCCTCAACAAACACGCAGTAGACATTTACAGGGTCTCATTTTCATATATCCTGAAAGCATCATATGAGCAGGATGTGTCCATGTCTACTCAGGCAGATGGCGCGTGACTACATCAGCATCATGCAAATGCCCAGACTGTAGCCCCAGCACTCTGGGAGGATGAGGCAGGAGGATCTCGAGTTTGAGTGCACCTGGGCAAGTTAGCAAGCACCTGTTTCATGGTAAATAAAGAAAGCTGGGGTTGTAGCTCAGTGCAAAGGTCCTGGGTTCAATGCCCAGGGGAAGAAGAAACAAAGAAGAAAGTGTCAGTGAGGATGCGTATGATCTGGGACATGAACGTGGTCCTCACCATGGGGACATTTGGAAACGGTAAGGACATGCCAGACTGAGAACACAAATGATGGAGGAGACGGGAGAGCACTGTGTTTAAGGGGTACTGTCCCTGAGCAGTGGGTTCCGGCATCATGCCGTGTTTGAGTAACATCAGGAAAGCCTTTCCTTGTACTGTCCGGCACAGTGGTGGAGCAGATGGTACCAAGGGCAGCGTGAGAGTGCCACAGGGTGGCGGGCAAAGCCAGGAGGTGTTGCAGTGGGCAGTGCTGAGAGTTCAGACCTCGTTGGCATTGTCTTAACAGATGTCTGTAAAAAAGAGGGTTCCAGGAGGTATGGACCCATACACTACTTGACAAATCACCAAGTGAATACTGCTGCACGTAGAAGGGAATATGATTTTCTCTAAGGTAATATCATGAAGATAGCGTGCTAGGTAGAGGATGTTTTCCAATGTCAAAGGCTGATCTGCCTCCAGCCCCCCAGTCCAGATGATTTTTTTTTCAATTGAATTCTTTCTTTCTTTTTTTTTTTTTTTTTGAGACAGGGTCTCACTTTGTAGTTCAGGCTGGCCCTGAGCTCACTATGTAGTCCAGGCAAGCCTCGAACTCAGCAATCCTCCTGCCTCGGCCTCCCGATTGCTGGGATTACAGGCGTGAGCCACCATGCCCGGCACTGTGGTATATGGTATTGATTGCTGGTGGGCGTGAGTCTCCATGCCCAGCATTGTATGTGGTTACTGGGGATCGAACTCAGGACCTTGCACTTGCAAGGCAGGTGCTGGAACCACTGAGCTAAATCTCCAGCCCTCTATTAAATTCTTTATTGGAACATTTTACATACAACTCACAATCACATTCAACTTGGGGAATTTGTACCAGTCTATGACATGAGTTAATTCTTATTTTTACCCATATCCCAACCCACCCCCAAACCCCCATCCACTATATACATGTGCTTTTGTTTTCTTTTCAAATCATATTTCCTTCCCCTCATTACTTTACCCTACCACATCCCCTTTGAGTTTTTCCCGTTTCACAAAATCTATCATACATTCTGGAACTCACTTACATCTACAGGTTCTCATACCAGAGAAAAGATACAGGTGTTTTGAAAGCCAAGGGCAAAGCTGCCCTACCCAGCCTGTTGCACTGCAACGGTCTTCTCCGAGTTTGCCAGCAGAGGGAGACGGTGCGTCTGTGCGCTTTACGTTCCCTGTTACCTCTTTATTGCTTTAGATCCATGCACAGTACCAATGCCTCAAATTCCTCGTAGGAGACGCGAGGAAATAAAGGGGAACACGCAGGGTTTGAGAGGCTGCATGTCCCAGGGTCCCGCCGTCCGTCGCCGATCGCTGCTGATGCGCTGATAGCGAGGTGTGAGTTGCAGATGGGACCAGCTCGAGTCTGCCACGCGTGGGTTATTTCTCGTAGACCTCAGTGGCCCGGAGAGTTGCAGGTCATGGGAGGAGAGGACTCAAAGATGTCACAAAGCAGCTCTTAAGCCTGCTCCAGAGACAGAGGGTACCCTGCAAGAGGGAGAGACCCGCGTGAGCAAGCGGGCGCGTGGCCTGTGCTGTGGCCATGCGGGGAGGACCCAGCCCGCGCTCACGGGCGGCTCAGACCAGCTCCTCGGCAGAAGCCCCTGTGCGAGGAGGTGGGGGAGCAGCGGTCAGCCTCCGGGGCGGGCGGCCTGGCCTCCACAGCCTTCCCGGCCGGGACATCATCAGACCTATTTTATTGTCAGTAAAAACCCTGATACCCACCATTCCTGTTGACAGACCTGACACCCACCCAGGTAAAGGTGGCTAAAGCCTTAGAACAACCGCCTCGAGCATCCATTTTTGGTTAGTCTTTCAAAGGCCCCTAGAGAATGAATTAAAACCCACATCCCTCCCTGTTTATTTTGTTAATTTCATTATGTTTATTCTGAAGACAGTTAAAGATACTTTTTCAGTTTATACTTGTGTATGTGTTGTATATAAATTGCTTGACACCTTCAGTTCGGCCTCGTTGTATATATATTATTGTTTAACAGAAGTGAAGTAACTTGCTACATGTGGATTATTCATTAGTGACGTGTTAAAAATATATTTCCAAATCAGTGTATGTCCTGTCCACATTATCAGCTTTAATGGCGGCATAATATTCTGCTCCACGACAGAGTTACTTACAGCCACTAGAGATCAACCTGCGTGGAGCTCATAACTTTTGCTATTACAGGCACCAGTAGGAAGATTTTTTATTCATGTTTCTTTATGAGCTTTGTTATTTCCCTGGGGTGCATCCCTAGGAATAGAGTTGTTGAATCATAGGGTATGTACATTAAAAATGTTTTAAGTGAGGTTTCAAATTCCTCTTTCAAAGAATGTTGCTATCTTTACTCCCACCACTTTCCTAAATACCCTCCCACAGGGCAAAGAACTAAAAATATGTTTTGCCCACCCAATAGGTAAATAAAAGGTAACTCACGCCAATCTTCCTGGTATAGTGAGACTTTAAAAAAGTATGTTTGCTGCCTATTTGCATTTATTCCTTTTATTATTGTTTCAAATATATAGGAAAATGAGTTCTCTGCACAACTGTTACTCCTCTCAGTTCCCAGATGCCTTAGGATTTGATATATATTTAGATTCAAAAACGTAAAGTCAACTTGAAGCGGTTTATAATCACCACACTTCCCAGCTTAAGCCTCAACCGAAAGCAGGGCTGTGCTTGAAACTGTGCTGCTTCGGGCCCCCTGAGAGGACCAGTCCGAGCCTCCTATGTCTGGGACCACAATGCCCTTCAGCTGCCAGATGACCTTGAGAGGTGTGGCTCATCTACATCGAGAACTGCTACGGGAACATCCATGCCACACAACCTGAAGCAGAAGCTTTGAGTTCTTGAATCAGTTTGCTGGATGCAGACAGGTGAAGAGACAGTATAACCACCAGGGTGATCCCAGCAGAATTACCTGGTTTTCTTGTCTCGAGTGAACTGGACTAAGGAGAAATCGGGTCTTCAGTTCACAATTTGAGGAAGTAGTATTTCCTCTCCGTGCACCTCCTTGGGGGTCTCAGAATCTAGTGTATGTGTGCTGGGTGAAAGGGCAGCTCTGAGAAAAACTTCCTAAATTGCTTAGGTGCGTGAGAGAGAGGACGCTTCCCAAAGGCAGCTGACCCTGTGCTCTGCTGGCACCTGTTGCTGGGTGCTTGGAACTGCTTCTGAAAAGTGAACTGAATAAAGAGCGAGGGCCTAACCCTAGGTGGATGGATGGCAGAAATCAGGGGGTAGTGCACCCCACAGTAAGAATGGCCATGTGAGGCCTGTTTTCCAGAAACAGGACAAAATAAGCAAGATCCTGAGCAGCGGGGTTCCTGGTCTCTCTGGTCCTCCACCCTGTGCGGGTCTGTCTGATCTTGTGCTTTTCAGTTTTCTCTGTGTCTTATGCTGTTCCTGCATTCTCTCCACCACCTTTCTCATTCCTCCAAACTGAAACCTCACCCTTGTTTCTTCTTCTAGACTCATTCCCACCCTGTCTCCAGGCTCCCAGACCTCCTGGGTCAGGCAGGCTAAACTGTTTTTAAACAGGTACTTTCTAGCTGAGCGTGGTGGGGCACACCTGTAATTCCAGCTTTGGGGAGGCTGAGTCAGGAGGGTCACCACAAGTTGGGCTATACAGTGAGTTCAAGGCCAGCCTGAACTACATAGTGAGACCCTATCTCAAAAAACAAGCAAAAGCAAAACAAAACAAACAACATGCACTTTCTCTGAAACCTGTCCTTTTGTATCCATAACTTGACAAAGGATAAACTCTTTTTTTAAAAGATCAATTTAAAACACAAAAAGGGGATATTGTCATAGAGAGTAGAAAGTAAATTCTGCCCCACCCCACCAGCTCTAATGTGTCTTGGTGTTGCAGGTTAGCTGTTTATCTTTCCAAAGTTTTCTTATTCAGATATAAACACTTGTCATCTATTGAGAAAAGTATGTCCACAAAAAGGATCACACTGCGTAAACTGCCTTTGAAATTGAATGTACTGTATGCAGGTTTACTTCATGGATTTATTGTCCTGGCAAGGGGCTGTGTTCTGGCTTAATGAAACTGCTTCCCATTGGCAGGCATTCGACTTCTCCAGTGTGTCAGGGTTATGCACAGTGATACAGCAAACATCTTTTCACACTGACCTTTGTCTATGTTTCTGGCATTTCAGATGAAACACCGAAGAGGAGCGTGAGACCAGGAGCGCGTACATTCTGGACACTGAGGAGTTGCTGGCTTGCTCGATAAAGTTTCTGTGCTAACTTCACCCCATCTTCAGTCCCAGTAAGTGTCCCCTTCTCGGGGAAGTCCAACCACCAGCCTTCCTCAGGCCGTGTGGGGCCCCTGCTTTCTCCTTCGAGGCCCACCAAGACCCTGGGCATGCCTCAGTGTTGGCACACATGCCATTTGAATGTTCGTTAAATAGTCTGTCTCTATCCCTGCCTTTTTCTTTCTTAAAGCTCTTTTACTACTTTATTCCTTTTTCTTCCTGATTTCAGTAGTAACACATGTTCACTATATAAAATTCCACCATTACAGAAATACTGGACATTGAGGAAATGCCTGTTGTTTTATGTGGGTTTATTTTGTTTTGAGACAGGGTCTGACTGCACAGTCCAGGTTGACCTTGAGCTCGCAGTGCAGCCCGGCCTCGCCTTGTGCTAGCCTCCTGCCTCAGGCTTCCAAGTGCTGGGGACTGCAGTTGTGCAGGAAAATGCCTGGTGTAGCATCCTCCTCTGCTTCTCTGTTGTTACCAAGTGCAGTTTGCCTCAAGCCTGAGTTCCCAGAGCACCAGGGTCAGCTCTGGCTGCTCTCACAGCCTAGTACATGGTGTACCCCCAGTGTCTGTCCCCTGAGTGGTTGGGAAGATGATGCCCTCCAAGCGTGCGCTGTTCCATGGGTGCCTGCAGTAGACACAGTGTGACTAGCAGACGCCTTTTCTGCTCAGTCTCCAGAGGGAAGGCTTTGCAGAGCCTGTCCAGAAATGAATGCTGATGAGAGTCACTGTCTTGTCCGTGATTTGTTTTCATAGCAGTTAGGAACTATTTAGTGTTCCTAACAAAGGCAGTGCAGAAGTCTGGGGAGCAGTTATTAGCTGCAGTGGATTGGTTTGCTGATGTGACTCATGGCTGTGTGTGTTTGTTAAATACTCTGTGCTCCTGAAGTCAGTAGCACTTGCATTTGTGGAACCAGCCAACCTGGTAAAGTCATATGGGAAGCCAGATCCTGCTCAAATGCCTGGACCTAACAGCAGCAGGGATAATACTACAATCTATGGAGGTTATCACATGTTGTTTGACATATCATTTAACCCTCATAAGAGCACTGTGAGGAAAATACTGTTTTTCTCCAGCTTCTTCATGATACTCTGACCCTAGAGGAGAATGTATTAAACTTTAACCACTCAAGTAGTGGTACATTGTTTGAATCTAGGTCTTTTTGGTTATAAATAGTCTTAATTAATTTTCTATTGCTGAGACAAAATACCCAATACCCAAAGCTAGAGGAGAAAGGATTATTTTATCTCACTGTTTGTAGAGGTTTCAGTGCATAGTGGGCTGGCTCCAAGGCAGGGTGGCATGGCAGACAGGCATCGAAGAGGAGAAACAGTTCATGGCTGGCAGAAGGCAGCAAAGTAGCAAGAAAGCAGCAGCAGGTCTGCCTTCATTCTGTCCTTTTATATCCATCCAGGCTACCCATCCTTTGGGTGGTGCTAGCCACATCTGGGGTGGGTTTTCTCATTCTCCACACCCAGAACTATGTCAAAGCCATCAGTGGATTGATTTAGTGACCACACACCTTTAATCCCAGCATCACACATCCTAGATCTGCCACCTCTGAAAAGGCCCTTCCATGACTTCATGAGGCTTTGAGGGGCCATCTAGACATAAACCATAATATAAATCATCTAGACTCTTTTTTTTTTTTTTTTTAAATAAAAGCTCCTTCTTTTTTGGTGTCCATCCCCAAAACAGTCCTTCCACCTTGGCATAAGTGGATTATCTGATGGAAAAGTTAAGAGCGGAGTGCTTTTGCTTATTCCAAAAAAAAGTGTGAAATACTGAAGAAACCATCTCACCTTTGTGAACTTGATTCTCACCTTACACACGGATGGCCCTCTGAAGAGGACAGGGGCTGGTTCATGGGATCACACTCTAGGAGACAGGGAAGGAAACCCTGCCTGCCACCACTCTTCCTGTTGTAGGGGAGGGTCTTTCCAATCACTGCAGGAGGGAGAGGCCTGGAGAGGTAGAGTTTAATAGAATTAAATGTAAGGGAGTTAAAAACTAGAACCAGAACATAAAGGTGGGTTGATCCGTGGGTCCTATGAGCCCATAGACAGCACAGATTCCCCAAAGCCATCTTCTTATATGGAGGCTAAAGTGACCTCGAGGATTAGCTTTTTATTTTAGTTGCAAGGAAGTCTCATAGTGGTATGAGACATTGGCTTCATTTTTATGAATCTGTAGAAAATGAGCTGTGTCCACAATCACAAGTATCCTGAAATGTTTGAGGCCGTTCTTTGCTTGCTATGCTTTAGACTGTGTGGCATTTGCGGCAGGACTTGGTATTCAGCCGCCAAGCACAGGACTATGCCTTCAGTGAGACATGTGGTAGTTCACAGTCAAAATTTTACAGAATAACTTCATGTCATGTCAGAGCAGAGTTCTTTTCTTCCCTACCAAATGATGTATATATACTTAAGAAAAATATTTCTGTTTGCAAAACATTTTGGGTTTCAGAATCACAGATAAAGGATGGTAGGCCTCTAATTTTTCCTTTTTAAAGGCAGTAGGCTGGCAGAAGTTTAAAGTGTGGGCCGCCAAATATATGCCGGAGAGAGGACCTGGGTGCCCTTGTTAGAGGCCAAATAAGACTTGTTTCTGTGGTGGTGGGGGCTCCCTGGCAGTGGGGGTCCTGGCACTGTTTATGTGGGTGACCCTGTGGCAGCTCATTCCAAGCCTGGCAGTCTCGGGCCGAGAGAGCTGCTCCCCAGTATCGCCCACCAGTTCCTCCAGGCTCCCTCCCTTTCCCCTCATGGTAGACCTGAGAGCAGCCAGTTCCCACCTTCACCTGGGCAGGGACTGCCGCAGCTCTTCTCCTCAGTGGGCTGCATTTCTGGAGAGTGTGCACACTCTCTAGGCCCTGTCCCTCCTTCAGGGAGCACTCGCCATGGAAACCCTTCCAGTGTCCTCTCCTCCGGCCCCAGGCGGTCCCTGAGGCGTGGCCCGCATCAAGCTGCATCAGGCCACACTGGAATCTGCAGTCTGTCTCCCAGCTTTCCTTTCCAAGCCATCGTGGCTTATCTGGCTCCTATGTGATCCCAGGGGAGGGGTGGTTTTGCAGAAAGGTGTGACTTTCCACCCCTGGTGAGACACAATCCCTTTCACACCCACAGTGATGCCTCCCTGTTTCCAAAGCCATTCTGAGGTGAGGACAGCCCAAAGCCAGATGGTTTTTCCCCCTTTGGTTCCTTTGAGGCAGTTTAGCACCCTCTTCTCCATTGGGGAGTACAGAGTATCTGCCGGAACCATTGGTGGCACCGCAGCGTGGCAGCACCCCTGGCTTATGCAGCACCTGATTTATCAGAGTGCAGTATTTATACTCTGTGGTTCCTCCCTGGGCCAAGAGTCTTCAATCAGCCTGGTGACCTAAGTTGCCAAGGCAACCACGTCTGGTGAGACCTCAAGATTTACCGCCTGTTCCCAGGCTGCAAGGTTTTCTCCAAATTTCTCACCGACACAGTTTACTTTCATAACCTCTCAGCCCCAGGGAGACATAAATCTTAGACCTTTTCTGAACAGTTCACCTTCCTTCAGCAGGAGCGCAAAGAAGATAGGCTTGAGATGGTGTATCATGAACTTTTGGATGTTCTATGCACCTATTTTGTGTGAATGGGTGGATGGGCCTTTGGGGGAGGTGCGGAGAGGTTTGTATAACATCTCAGCCCACAGTCCAAAGCAGTGGAGCCTTGAGCCAGCGATCTAAGTCTTCTGAGCCTCTGGAAAGAGAGACTCATGCTAGATCTTATCCTTTTCATTAGCGGTGAGGTTATGAAAAAACCACTTGTGAACTGTCCAGCATAATGTTCATCGACCTTCCATACGTGTTGACCATTGCTGTTTGCCTGAGTCTGTGAGTTTCAAAGGGTTATAATAACAGCAATGATCTTTGCTACTTAGAATCTAATACATTAGGTATGATTAGCAGCATTGTGTGTAACCCCTTGGGCCATATCAGGCATCTTCACAGAACTGGCTTGTGTGATCTTCATTGCATCCCTGTAGATGGGCCAGCATATGTATCACTCCCTTTTACAGGTGAGGAGACTGAGGCCAGAGGAGACCAACACCAGCCCTGTAATTAGACTCAGAAAACTGGATCCCACTCTCAGTTTGGTGGACAAATGATCCTCCACCGAGCATTGTGGCTGCGGCTGTGGCGAGAGCCATGACTCCTGAAGAGCACTGCCTGTGACGGCAGGAGCTACAGTCTGGGAGCGCTCAGGGCCAGCATCTGCTACAGAAGGGGGGAGGGGTATGAGCACAGCCTTGAGACAGAAGGGGAGTTTCCTCTGTGCCCTAGAAAAGGAGCTGAATGTGCAGAGGAGGAGGGAAGATGCGGAGCAGAGAAGTAACTCAAATGGTCACCTGTCGGCACTCTCGCCCTCTGTGCAGCCGCTGGCAACTCAGAGACCACAGCCAAGACGGGAATGCATGCTAAGTGAGGAAAGGGCATATGCGACTCTCTGTAGACAAGATTCCAGCTGGGGGCGCTCTAACCTACTAGGCCAAAGCCTGAGAAGTTATGCCGAAGGAAAGCAACTCTTGTGTTAGGCCGGTAGATTGTAAGCTTATTTGTAAACTTCTGTAGTTTTGCTTTAGTTGTTTACAATATGCTGTCTAATTGGTCAGGATTCCAGCATTCCTGGGGACGTCCAGCCTCTTTAGTGCAGCTTTTTAACTCCTCGGTCCTTTTATTGCCGGACTCTTGTAGGTGCTGAGCTTGTGACCCCATGTGTGACAGAACTGTACTGTCTTGGGGAACTTGGCACCAACTTTGTATCCAGCTCTACCCACCGCTAGAGTCAAATTACCCCCTCCCTGTTCTCTGAAACACCCTTATTTAACGTCCCTCCTTTGTCTGTGAGGAAGAGGAAAAGGCAGTGCCTGTTAGTGCACAAGGTTCCTTCTGGGATCTCGAGGGATCAAGCAGGGAAATTAAATAATCAGAGAGGTGACAACTGAAATAGCTAAGTGCCGGGCAGCAGTGGCCATTTGACCTGGCTTGTTACTGTGTGGAGCCTGGCTACACCTACACTGTCCACGGGGATTCCAGGCTGCGTTCGCTCTCCATGTGTTCTTAAAGCATTTAGTGGGAGCTTCCTGTCCGTTCAGGCCAGTGGGAAGGCAGCGTGGCTGGGCATCTGCGAGCAGCTAACCTGCTGGGCCTTTGTTATGGGCTGTATGTTTCTAGGTTCTGTCCTGCTGAAGGTGGTCTTGAGACACAGGGACAGTTAAGATTTGTGTTTAAGACACAATGTCTGGTATTTGCATGAATATGTTCCTGTGCAGAAGCTCAGGAAACCAGTTTGTTATTTGCTCTTTCAGTAAACGCTGCCAGGTGCCATTCTGGGTGTTGAGGGTCCACAGCGAGGCCCCGTGAGGTGCAGAAAACAGTGGGGTGGTGGGGACGAACAGGCCCATCCAGGTGGGGACCCGGGCCATGAAGAAAGTCCTGCAGACCACACGGTGGCCAGGGCAGGAGCCGTCACCACGGACAAGAGACCCTGCTGGCCTTGGGAGTGCTGTCCCAACACAGGGTACCCCTGGACAGGGCAGCCATGGCAGGGCGAAAACCACCGGAAGGAACCCACGTGGGCACCAGCTCGGTGGCTTTCCTCCTGCTTCCTCATTATTCCTCTCACGTGCACCGCTTCCCTGAGATCAGCTCGTCTCCCCGGGTTCCGCTTTTCGCTCATTTGTCCTCCTCGCTCCTCTCTGGGCTCCTGCAGATGCTCAGCGCTGACTTCTGATTAGGGAGCCGCCTCCCGCTGAAATGCTACCAGGCTGGCCACGAGGGGATTTGTGTGGATTAAAGGGTGGGGCCCACCAAGCGCTGTCGGCATCGTTCTGAAAATGAGTCACGGGGCCGAGGTCAGCTGTAGTCCTGCAAAACCACATCCAGATCTCGGTTTATTTTTCACAAGCCGAATCAGAGATACTTGGTTGTGAAAGAAACCTTTGAAATGATGCTACAAGGAGGCATTGTTTTTGGTGTGATTTAATATAAAAATTTTTTTTTTCTTTTTAGACAGGCTCTTACTGTGTAGTTTGAGCTGGCCTTGAACTCAGTATGTATCGCAGGATGGCTTTCAGCTTGTGATCCTCCTGCCTCAGCCTCCAAGTGCTGGAATTATAGTGTGTGCCACCATGCCTGGCTTATTTTTTAATTTTTATTAAAAAAATAACATTCTTTGTATGAGGAAAGCATGAAGATGTACAGATTGACTTGACCTTAACAATATGTGTGCCCTCTGACCAGAAAAATCCCATCTCTAGTGCTTTATTCTAAGAAGATAATCATGGATGTGTACAAAGGTTTTCCATAGAAAAATCTTCAGTGTTTATGAGAATTAAATGGGAAATGATGTAATATTGAGCAATAGGAGATGGATGAAATGATTGTGGTGCATTTTTTTGAGACAGGGTCTTGCTTTATAGTTCTGGCTGGCCCTGAGCTCTCTATGGAGCTCAGGCAAGCCTTGAACTCAGCAATCCTCCTGCCTCTGCCTCCCAAGTGCTGGGATGACAGGCATGAGCCACCACGCCCAGCACTGTGGTATGTGGTATTGATTGCTGGTGGGC
>PVIC010022002.1:0-28015 GCA_004025085.1 Thryonomys swinderianus
GACAGGAGGATTGCTGAGTTCGAGGCTTGCCTGGGCTACATAGTGAGCTCAGGGCCAGCCTGAACTACAAAGCGAGACTCTGTCTCAAAAAAAAAAAAAATCAGGGGGAGGATTGTAGCTCAGTACAGAGGCCTTGGGTTCAATCCCAATTTACTTATTTATTAAAAATAAATCGCCGGAGGGTTAGCTCAGTGGTTCCGGCGCCTGCCTCACAAGCGCAAGGTCCTGAGTTCAATCCCCAGTACCACATACAGTGCTGGGTGTGGAGACTCACGCCCACTAGCAATCAATACCACATACCACAGTGCCGGGTGTGGTGGCTCACGCCTGTAATCCCAGCACTCGGGAGGCAGAGACAGGAGGATTGCTGAGTTCGAGGCTTGCCTGGGCTACATAGTGAGCTCAGAGCCAGCCTGAACGACAAAGTGAGACCCTGTCTCAAAAAATAAAATAAAATAAAATAAATCATAGAGAAAGGATTCCCCCACAGAAATTTTTTAAAACTCGTTACCTGCAGGTCTTAATTGTCACCAGGAAAGTAGGGTGACTAGAGAACCACAGAAGTCTTTCCTGGGAATTTGGATGCTTACCAGATTGAAAAAAATCTCTGCTTTAAACACTACAAATATGTGTGGCTGCTCAGGCAGTCTGGTGACACTTTCATACTGGTGAAGTTGAAAACAAACCCTGGCAGAAAAAAAGTCGCAGAACACTCCTCTGAGGGAAACGTCAACAGTTTTACCTCTTATTTATAACATTTTCCCATATATATTTAGCAGCGTCAAGAACTGGTTACCAAGAGTATTGTGTGACTAAAAATCTGATGTGCTCTCTTCCTCTGCTCCTCTCTTCTCTGCCTGCTCTGTGTCTCCTCCAACCCTAATCCCACAACCTCTCAGGATTACAAGGCAGAGGAAGACCCAGCAAAATTTAAATCTGTCAAAACAGGCCGAGGACCTTTGGGCCCAAATTGGAAGGTGCAGTTTGCCCCTCACCACTGGGGGGCTGGGCGCATGTGGGTGGGCCTCTGCAGAAGAGGAGGGAATGGTGGGGGTGGGGCTCAGGGACAGCCTGAGCTCTTTCTGTTTACTTACTTGGCCTGCCTCTCTGTGTTTCTAATCCAGCAAGAACTTGTGAATCAGAAAGACTGCCCATATATGTGTGCATACAAACTGGTTACAGTCAAGTTCAAGTGGTGGGGCCTGCAGAACAAAGTGGAAAACTTTATACATAAGGTAAGTGCACATGTGTGTATGGGCACATATGTGTCTGTGTGTCGTAAGAGGTGTTTCCCCAACCAGAGATCATGCCACCCTGTGACCTGTGTCCTAAGTGCTTTGGTTTCACTTACAAGTAACTATCTTATAATTCATTGCTCTCCATCCAGTGTACCACATGTGACAGATTTTTTTTTTTAGTTTTTTGAGACAAGTCTCGCTTTGTAGTTCACACTGGCCTTGAACTCACTATGTAGCCCAAGTTAGTGTCAAACTCCCAGCAATCCTTCTGCCTTTGCTTCCCGAGTGCTGGAATTAAAGGCGTGAGCCACCACACCCAGCAAAAGCCACCTTTTTTTGAATCCAAAAGGTATAAGGCACCACAAGCCAAATACTCCAGTGTTCTGAATTACTCACTGGCACACCTGAAGATTTTTATAACCTCCTAATTTTCTTTTCTTTTATAGTTTTTTATATTGTTTCTAAATATTTATTATTAAGTTAATATCTAAGTTTTTTTTTTTTAATATTTTGGGAGACAGGGTCACACTTTGTAGTTCAGGCTGGCCCTGAGTTCACTGTGTAGCCCAGGCAAGCCTTGAACTCACAGCAATCCTCCTACCCCTGCCTCCTGAGTGCTAGGATTATAGGAGTGAGCCACCATGCCCAGCACTGTGGTGTGTGGTACTGATTGCTGGTGGGTGTGAGTCATCACACCCAGTATTATTGTATGTGGTTACTAGGGATTGAACCAGGGTCCTTGCCCTTGCTAGGCAGGCGCCGGAACCACTGAGCTAAATCTCCAGCCCAACCTTTTAACTTTCTGATGTGGCAGAGGCACACTTTTGAGCCACATTTCATAGCAGCTGGCCAGTTAAAACCTCATGTTAGGACCAGAGGCAGAGTGGAAATCTGGAAGGTGGTGAGGCCCTTAGCGTGGCTAGAAGCTCATACATAGGCTGCCTGTCTCGACAGTACATATTCTGGGCAAAGACCTCACTGTGAGGCAGACCCTGTGCTTTCTTGGAACACTTTGAGGACTGAGTCACTGACCTGCGGCTAGTGCAGAGAACCAGCCAGGCCTTGGTTCTCTCGTGCAGTGTACATATGAGCATCCACGGAGGTCATGGGGAGGAGAACGTCACACTGGCCTTCGCCTTCTGCACTCTAACTAGGTCCCCTCCTTTTTATAGCAAGAGAGGCGTCTGTTTACAAATTTCCACAGGCAGCTGTTCTGTTGGCTCGATAAGTGGGTTGACCTGACTATGGATGACATTCGGAGGATGGAAGAGGAGACGAAGAGACAGCTGGATGAGGTGAGTGGGATCTGAGAGGAGACTGTGGCTCTCAGTGAAATAAATACGTGGCTATTAAAGAGACTCTTGTGGGGGACACTTGCCTCAGGGCACTGCCCTGTACTTCTGGAATGTGTCAGGGTCTGCTGTGGGTAAGGTACACAGGCAGTATGGGAACTGCAAGGACGAAAACAGCCTGTGCGCTTGAATGTGCAGACTAGTTGAGGTCTTGGCATACCCACAGAGACTGATACAGCAGCATGTGCCAAGCGCCAAGTGAGTGGTGCAGCCGCTACAGTGAGCCCTGAGTCTGGGGGGTGGGGGTGCCGGGCTCCAGAGCTCAAGGTGACCCTGGAAGGATCCATGAAGACCACACATGTTATCCACAGAGGATGGCGGTGAAACACGCAGTGACAGTTCTAGACAGCTGTTTTGAGTTTGGGACTTTTGCTTTTTTAATTTTATTTTTGGCCTTGGCACAGATCCCAGAAGAAGCGCTTCTGCCCACTCCATGGGAGCCACAAGACCCAGCACTCTTGGCTCCTTTGGGGAGGATTCCCTGAGGGCCCACTGGAATGACAGGTGCTCACTGGTGCCCGGCACTGTCCCAAGGCCTGTCACAGACACTGTCTCCTGCAGTCAGGACAGCCACGGGGGCGGGGGCAGGCGACAGCCCAGCACTATCTGCGCTAGAGCCCTAGCTCCCTCTGCTCCTCCCTTGAGGTAACATTTGGAGCCTTATTGCCCTCTAGGGGCTAAAAAACAAGGCAGGAAACACTGTTTCATAAGAGCTTCCATTGTTTCTTCCCTTTACCCTGGGTGGAGTTGGCATGGAGCCCAGGGGTCGAGAGGCCTTGCTTTGTAGCACCCTGCTCAGCCCTCCAGCAGGGCCTCAGGTGGAGAAGAGGCCCGGGCACCCTGACCCTGGTGTTCCGAGCCTGACCATCCTGCAGAAAACATGGGCCTGGAGTCCTTCCTCCCTCTGGACCACCCTAGGGAACTGTTTCTACTACCCAGGTGACATTTGCCTGCTCTGACTCACTGGTAAATGGAGCACCAAGTTCCTGCCAAAAGCAGGTGTTTTGGTTATCCATTCAGCTACATTTGGCAGTGACTCTGGCAATTCAGTCTGTATAAGAGAGGCTTAAGACTTGCAGTCACCCTAGTCCTCACAGAAAGAAAAGAAAAAATTACCAGTGGTGCAACAAGGAGACTCAGTGGGGCCTGTCATGGAGCCTTAGCCACCACTGGCCCACAAAGGCCTCTCTAATGGACAGTGAGTGAGCACAGGTGTTTACTGTTATTTCACCCAGTAGAATTCAAATTATTAGAGCTCTTAGCATGTACAAGGTCCTGGGTTCAACCTCCAGTCTCCAAAAGAGACAGCAGTGCTCAAATTCTTAGAGCTAGAAGAGCTCTCCAGGGATCTGGATCTGCCTGCCTCAGATCCAGCATCTCAAAGTTGGTTTGGTTTTTTTTTTTTTTGAGACAGGGTCTCGCTTTGTAGCTCAGACTAGCTCTGAGCTCACTATGTAGTCCAGGCAAGCTTCAAACTCAGCAATCCTCCTGTCTCTGCCTCCTGAGTGCTGAGATTACAGGAGTGAGCCACCACCCCCGGCACTGTGGGCGTGATTGATTGCTGGTGGGCGTGAGTCTCCACGCCCAGCATTGTATGTGGTTACCGGGGATCAAACTCAGGACCTTGTGCTTGGGAGGCAGGCACCAGAACCACTGAGCTAACCCTCCAGCCCAGAGTTGGTTTGTTAACCCGCCACCCTAAAATGTTCACCTGCTTCACACAGGCTTGAATGATCAGCGTCCTCCAGGGTAACTGCAAATCCACAAACCTCTTTGCAGTAGAAGAGGAACCAAACCTGAATCCATGTCACTATGGGACAGTTTAACCCCTTTAGCAACTGCGCAGGACCTTTGCCCTGCTAACTGTACCCCACCTTCCTTGTCTTATTTCATTCTTAGTCTAAATACATACTTGTTGGATAAGGAGAGTATCCCAGTGGTACCACATGTGCCTAGAATGTGCAAGACTGGTTTTAAAGAGCTGAGCATGGTGGTGCACATCTGTACCTTGAGCACTTGGGAGCCTGAGGCAGAGGACCATCACCATGAGTTTGAGGTGATTCAGTCAAGCCTGAGTTACCAAGGGGAAAAATAAAGGATCCTAAATTCAATCCCTGGCACCACACACAAAAGTAATCATATATTTATTTTATCCAAGTTTTATTTTTCTAGCTTTTTGTTATTTTGTTTTGCTTTGTCACGTTACTTGTATTCCAGGCTAGCTTTGAACTCACTGTGTATCCCAGGATGTCTTAGAACTCACGGTGATCCTTCTGCCTCAGCCTCCATAGTTCTAGGATTATAGGCGAATACCAACAAACCCAACTGTTTTTAGTTTTATTGTCTTTTGATTTGGAGGCAAGTTGTAGATCAGGCTGGCCTTAAGCCAAGTAGAGATCTTCCTGCCTCACCCTCCAGAGTACTGGGATTACAGACAGGTGCCACCACTTCCAGCTACTTTTAAACTTGAAAGATTATTAGGATTAATAATTATAAGGAAGAAACTGTACTTCTAGACCCCAAGGGCCTAGAGATAGGTCCTTGCAGTTCTGCAGTCCTTTTGCTAATTACTCTGCTTTCCAAATCATCTTCTTATACTCTTTTTTTTTCCTACAGTACTGGGGATTGAGCACAGGGTATTGCTCAATTCTAGATTCTTCTTGCCTCGACCTCCCAAGAAGGGGGTTATATGACTGTATCAGCACACTGCCTGGTTTATATACCTTTTTTATTTTTTTATTGGCCTCAGCACACTTCCTCTGTGCTGCTCAGCTCATCTCCCTCCCCCCCAGTGCTAATGCTCTTTCACTGCTTTTCTACCAGTCTTTATTTTTTTTTTTTTTTGAGACAGGGTCTCACTTTGTAGTTCAGGCTGGCCCTGAGCTCACTATGTAGCCCAGGCAAGCCTCGAATTCAGCAATCCTCCTGTCTCTGCCTCCCAAGTGCTGGGATTACAGGCCCGGCACTGTGGTATGAGGTATTGATTGCTGGTGGGTGTGAGTCTCCACGCTCAGCATTGTATGTGGTTACCAGGGATCAAACTCAGGACCTTGCGCCTGCAAGGCAGGCGCCAGAACCACTGAGCTAACCCTCCGGCCCCTCTACCAGTTATTTTAACTAGGCTAGCTTCCTACTTGTGATCCTCTTGCCTTGACGACCTGAGTTACAGGGATTGCAGGCATGTGATGCTGTGTGGTTTTATGCTTTTTTTTTTTTTTTTTTTTTTTTTTTTGAGACAGGGTCTCACTGTGGTTCAGGCAGGGCTCAAACTCACTATGTAGTCCAGGCTGGCTTTGAACTGGTACCAATCCTCCTGCTCCAGCAACCCAAATCCTGGGATTACAGCCACCATGTCCAGCTATGCTCTTTATTCTTAATTTCTCAACTTTTTTTTTTTTTTTTTTTTTTTTTTGAGAAAGTGTCTCGCTTTGCAGTTCAGGCTGGTCCTGAGCTCACTATGTAGCCCAGGCAAACCTCGAACTCAGCAATCCTCCTGTCTCTGCCTCCGGAGTGCTGGGATTACAGGTGTGAAGCATCACGCCCAGCACTGTGGTGTGTGGTACTGATTGCTGGTGGGCATGAGTCACCATGCCCAGCATTGTATGTGGTTACTAGGGATCCAACTCAGGACCTTGCGCTTGTGAGGCAGGCTCCGGAACCACTGAGCTAAATCTCCAGCCCTTGTGTTTTGCATTTTAAAAATATAGCTTTTTGGGGGCCAGAGATTTAGCTCAGTGGTTCTGGCGCCTGCCTCACAAGCGTAAGATCCTGAGTTTGATCCTGGTAACCACATAGAATGCTGGGCGTGCTGACTCACACCCACCAGCAATCAATACCACAAACCACAGTGCCGGGCGTGGTGGCTCCCGCTTGTAATCCCAGCACTTGGGAGGCAAAGGCAGGAGGATTGCTGAGTTTGAGGTTTGCCTAGGCTACATAGTGAGCTCAGGGCCAACATGAACTGCAAAATGAGACCCTGTCTCAAAAAAAAAAAGAAAAAAGCTTTTTTTTTCCCCACATGCGTTACCTTCAATTTCTAAAACTATAGGATTTTATTTATTTGCATTTGGTTTATTTGTTTGTTTTTTTGAGAAAGAATCCCAATGTGTAGTTCAGGCTGGCCCTGAGCTCACTATGTAGCCCAGGCAAGCCTGAACTCAGAGCAATCCTCCTGCCTCTGCCTCCCCAGTGTTGGGATTACAGGCGTGAGCCACCACGCCCTTACTGGGATGAACTCTGGGACCTTGGATTTGCAAGGCAGAATTGGGGTCACAAGTCAGATGCCAGAACCACTGAGCTAAATCCCCGGCCCTTATTTGCATTTTTGAGACAGGAGCTCTTTGTGTAATCCAGCCTGGACCCTCTGGGGAAGGCTCTGTGCCCCAGCACCTGAGCCTTGAGAAAAGTTGCATACAGATAGGTCTGCTCCTCTTGGGTCTCACCTTTCCATCTTCCACAGTGTTTCCATCTCCTTTTAAATTTTACTTATTAGAACATGTTTGGGATGCATGACTGCTTTCATTGCAGGTATTTGGTACATGTATATGAGTCGTGTTAACTTTTTGTGTCCCCTCCTCCCTCCACCTTATTGTCATTTCTTTTTTTTTTTTTTTTTTTTTGAGACAGGGTCTCGCTTTGTAGTTCAGGCTGGCCCTGAGCTCATTATGGAGCCCAGGCAAGCCTTGAACTCAGCAATCCTCCTGTCTCTGCCTCCCGAGTGCTGGGATGACAGGCGTGAACCACCACGTCCGGCATTGTGGTATGCGGTGTTGATTGTTGGTGGGCGTGTTTCCACGCCCAGCATTATATGTGGTTACCGGGGATCGAACTCAGGTCCTTGCGCTTGCCAGGCAGGCACCGGAACCACTGAGCTAACCCTCCGGCCCTTGTCACCTCTTTTTGTTATCTTCATAGAGAGGGACTGAGAGGATGAGTGGACAGTTCCTTTACTTTTGTTGTACTAGGTTTTGGGGGTATTAGAGATAAATGTGCGTATGTAATCTGCTGTGATTCACTGCAAGTTTGCAGTAGGGATTACGACTGTTTTCTTTAAAGCAGAGCATATTAGTGTAGTGTGAGTTTTGAAGGGTCATTATAACCCCAGGGTCTCCACTGTAACAAATCTAGTCTCTCTGGGGGGTGGATCCACCCTTCTTAGGTGAAGCTCCAAGATTTATTAAACAAGGGATCGAGGGATTAGTCATTTTCCCTAAAAAGAAAAATATTAGGACATGCTTGCTTGTAGCAGAGTAGCTTCCCCATCCTCTCCCCTTCTCTCTCCCGTCTGTCTCTCTGTCTGTCTCTCCCTCCTCCTTCTCTTCTTCCTCCTTCTCACCTTCTTCCCTTTCCCATATTTTTATTCTTTAGAGGTTCATAATCCCCCCCACCTTGGGACAGGGTCTTGCTATATAGTTGAGGCTGTCCTTAAACTATGTAGTCCAGACTGGCCTTGAACTTGTAGCAATCCTCCTTAGAGGTTCATTTAGTTCAAGTGGTACCAGTCTGCCTTGGAAGCACAAGATCATGAGTTTGATCAAAATATTGTTATGATATCAAAGTGTTAAGCATTTGCAAAGTACTGAAAACTAGACAGCTGCTGAGCTGGGCATGGTGATACATGCCTGTGACCCAGCACTCCAGGAGGCTGAGAAAAAATGACAGCAAGCTCAAGCTCAGCCTGGGCAAGACCCTATCTAAAAATAAATAATAAGAAAACGGCTGCACATATCCCTCATGCAACAAACAGCTCAGTCCCCAGTAGAGGAAGAGGAAAAAGACAGTTCTATATACTGTATAAATCTTCTGAGTCTTTTAGCACACTTAGCATTGACTGTAATCTCTATACCCAGTTATTTTATCTTTCTGCTCTGAACATCATAATAAAGGATTTCCCATTAAAAAGTCTTTGTGCCAGGAATGGTGGCACATGTTTGTAATCCCAGCTATGCAGAAGGATCACATGTTGAAAGTCAGCTTGTGCATCTTAGCTCCATCCTACCTCAAAACAGAAAAATATAAAAGAGTTTGCGGTACAGCATGGTGTCCCTGGGTTTGGCGGGACGCCCACCTCCCGCCTTCTTTTTTCTTTTTTGATGCTATGGATTGAACCTGGGCTCTCAAAAGTGCTAAACACATTTTTTCGTGGAACTTCCCCCAAAATTTCTTCACATACATACTTTAAGTCTGTAAAATATGTTGCTCAGTACTTTATCATTGTCCTTTGTTGAATTTTCTTTAATGTTTCTTGGTTCTCACCTTGATGAAAATCTTTATATATTTTGGTTTTTGATACATGGTTTAGTAATTAGGATTATTTCCTTAGGATAGGCCCCATGTGGTGACTCAGGTTTATAATCCCAGCACTTGCGAGACAGAGGCAGGAGGACTGCTGAGAGTTTGAGTCTAGCCTGGGCTACATAGTGAGTTCCAGGCATGGTGACTCAAGCCCTCCAGCAATCAGTACCACACACCACAATGCTAGGCATGGTGGCTAACACCTGTAATCCCAGCACTTGGGAGGCAGAGATAGTAAGGATTGCTGAGTTTGAGGCTTGCCTGGGCTACATAGTGAGCCCAGGGCCAGCCTGAACAACAAAGCAAGACCCTATCTCAAAAATAAAAATAAAACAATGCCGGATGTGGTGGCTCACGCCTGTAATCCAAGCACTCGGGAGGCAGGGACAGGAGAATTGCTGAATTCGCAGCGGCTTGCCTGGGCCCCATAGTGAGCTCAGGGCCAGCCTGAACTACAAAGCGAGACCCTGTCTCAAAAGCAAAAAAAAATAAAATAAAATAAAATAAATTATTTCTTTAGTATAAATTTCCACAAATAAATTGAGAATGGTGGTGCATACCTGTAATCCCAGCACTTGGGAGGCAGAGGCAGGAGGATTTCTTGGAGTTCAAGGCCAGCCTGGACTACAGTATGAGATCTGGTCTCTAAAAATCTGTCCAAAAAATTTTTTCCCCACAAGTACAATTAAAGAATTCAAGAGTTGAAGAGTTTATTTTCAGGCTGGGGATTTAGCTCAGTGGTTCTGCCATCTGCCTAGCAAGTACAAGGTCCCAAGTTTGATTGCCAGTAACCACATACAACAATGCCAGGTGTGGTGACTCATGCCCACCAGCAATCAGTACCACATACCACAGTGCTGGTGTGGTAACTCACAACTGTAATCCCAGCACTCAGGAGACAGAGGCAGGAGGATTGCTGAGTTCGAGGCTTGCCTGGGCTACATAGTGAGCACAGGGCCAGCCTGAACTACAAACCGAGACCCTGTATCAAAAAAAAGACTGGTACCCACTTTCCGGGCCCCCCTTCTGTCTCTCTTAAGGCACAAGCTTTCTCTCTCAATAAAATTTTCCTACTGAAAAAAAAAAAAAAAAAAAGACTGGATCCTACTTGTTAGCAGCATTGAGAAGGTAGGTTGTACTTGCGGTACAGCCCACAATTTTTTTTTTCATTCCAGATGAGACAAAAGGACCCAGTGAAAGGAATGACAGCAGATGACTGAAACCACCCTTCCCCTTTCTGCACTGTATGTACTTTACTTCTTATTGTTTATGTCATAGAAGCTAAACCTCAGTTTGAGTCTGCATGGCCTCAGCAGCTCACTATGGAGTCAGGAAACCGACTTCACCCCTCCCTCATCTTTCACTCTAGTAAATGACGATGGCTGCTGTGTCAAACAGTGAGCTCTCATGCTCCCACTGAAAAAGATTATGGCTTTTATGATATTTTCAAGAAGTTTTATAAAGAGCCACCCAGATAGACATGGATAAGGTGGTAAGAACTGAGGCCGTGGATGCAGAAGCAAAGCTCACATGCCATTGGAATTTGCCATGTTGAGACGCCAGCCTGCTGGTGTCCATCCTGTGTGCCTCATGTCAGAACCAGTTCCATGCTGCCAAATACTGGCATTCCCTGCCCTGCCCCTGAAACATGTGCGGACCAAAAAACTTTTGTAAGCATTCACTATTGTGTTTGGTTCTTCATTTCCTTCTCTATGCCCCTGGCTGCATACTAAGTAACAGAGGCAACATCTTTCAGATGCTGGGGAAATGCTGCTGCCTGGATTATAGGGCCAGGAGGGGGATGTCCCTTGCTTTATATTGTCACTGTCCCCCAAGGTGCTTCCTTCTATTAGCTCCCAATGCCCCACACATCTGTAGACTCCTCGTGTTACCTTTGCAGCCCAGAATGATCATGAATGAAAACCTTAATCCTGCTCTCAGACTGAGAAAATGATTTCATCAAATAAAAAATGGCCATCCTGGGGCTGGAGATTTAGCACAGTGGTTCCGGTGCCTGCCTAGGAGGCGCAAGGTCCCTGGTTCCATCCCCAGTAACATAAAACAGTGCTGGGTGTGGTAATTCAAGCCCACCAGCAGTCAGTACCACATAGCACAGTGCCACGTGTGGTGGCTCACACCTGTAATCCCAGCACTCAGAAGGCAGAGGCAGGAGGATTGCTGAGTTTGAGGCTTGGCTGAGCTACATAGTAAGTTCAGGGCCAGCCTGAAGTATACAAAGCAAGACCCTGTGTCAAGGAAAAAAAAAAAAAAAATTGGCCATCCTTTAGCACCAGTGGTGCAAACCTCTGTGTGCTCTTGCTGCCTGCAACCTTAAAGCAGCTTCCAGGAGCCGGAAAGGTAGGATAAATTGGATTCTTGCGATGCCACCTTCCTGGTCAGCACTGGGCCTTCATGTCCTCTCCCTTATCCCCTCCCCACCAGCTGGTGTCCTTCTGGCTCTTTAAATTCCTCCACTCAAGATGATTTATAGTGTGCTTCTGTCTTCCTCTGTTGTTTCCTTAATTAATAATTGTATTTCTCTTCTAGTTTTGCAAGACAGTGGTCAACAGGAAGGCCCAGCAGCTCCACCCTCCTGAGTGACAGGCCATCTTCGGACGCAACCTTTCTGTGCCCATTCTTCAGACAACTTTGGATCCCCTACCATAGCTAATTCTAGATACCCTTTAATATTGTGAACAGATAGACCGTCCGGTATTACAAAGCCCACATGTGCAGAAGCCTGCTTCTCTCAGATATGTGATGAGTAGGTTGCTGTATTTACAGCTCCTCACTCTCCATTGTGTTCTGACCCATTTCTCTGTGTGCCCCCCCCCCATTTCCAAGTGACATTTTTAGTCTTTCAAAATAGCTGCCTTTTGTGATGTGATTTAAGTTCCTTTGTTTTCAACCTTGGGATAAACTGTAATATTTTTGCTTCCTGGGCAGATCTTTGCAATTTTGAGTGCTAACTTAACTTGCAGAGAGAGGATGAGTTAGAAATACAGAATTCCCACCTCCCCATTACAATAGTACTGTGGCTTCATCACTCTAGCCTGTACCCCAAAATGTATTGTTAGAGTGCTCTAAGCACCAAGGAGGAGGTAGCCAAGGCCCAGCCAGTCTCTGTTTAAGATAATTTAACAATATGAATAATCGCTGTCCCACTCTTTGTATCTCTGACCATTATTCTTAGAAACAACTGTAGCTTCTTGGCCCTCCTGTTTCCCATCCTGTCTGCATCCTTCTTCAGAGTGTACAAGACACATTGGTCACCTCACTACCTGGGGGGACTTGTCCTTTGTGGCCCTTAGAATTGAGTCCATCCCATAGATACCAATCCGTCTGACCCTGGGGAGCTTTGTATGTCCACGCTCCTCTTCCCTTTTGGGCTGGTGCTGCCACTCAGCAATAATCCTCTTTTCTCTGTGCTTTCGTAGATCCCTATCCTCTGTCTTGAGGTTGGTTAGAATGCAAGAGTCCTGCTCTCTTCATGCTGCACACAATGAGCATGCAAAAAACTTTCTTTTCCAGCAGAACATGTACCCTCTTGTCTCCAATCATCAGAAAGGACTTTGAAGCAAAGGAACTCAGCTGGTCCTGCCCCCATACTGAGTTCTGTCCTGGACAATCAAAAGCAAGTAGTGATTGAGTAATGATCATAGTACAGAATTCTACCAAATAGACAGGAGAAGTCCAGGTTCCAGGGGAGGAGAAGCTGCTGAGTGCTCCCTAGTTCCTAAACCTTGCCAGAGCCTGAGTATGCCTTCCTGGTGGGAGAATCTGAGACAGCTGCAGAGTCACTTGATGGTGCCCAAATCTTGCAAAGTATGTCAGCCTGAGTGTGCAGTCATCTAACCCCATGCCAAGCTGGGTGCCTCTTGCTGAGATAGACCAAATCACCCTTAGGAGAGTAAGTGGGATGAGATAATGTATCCTTATGTTTTTATCAGTTTGTTTGCCTTACATTACTTATTTCTAAGTGCAATAAGGGAGTGTCTCATGGGATTGCACCTGGGATAGCCTGGTGGCTCCCTGGGGCAAGAGCAGACATATTTGGACCTCTTAGCATTGTCAGCTCTAACTTTCACCGAGGTCCCCTTGGGACCAGAGATGTCCTTTATGGGAACTTTTCCTTTGTATCTCTCCTCACTTTGCTGGGTCCTTGGTAATAGGCCTGGCCATTCAGTTGATTAGCATCTCAACTGCTGTTAGTGTGTACTGGACTGGGAAAGTTAAAGAGGCAACCCCACAGGAGAAAAGTGTAAATGTTTTCCTACAAGCTCTGTATTACCTGTTATATCTGTGTTTAAAGACGTTCCTTCCTCATTCGTCACCTAGGTGAAGTCCACGTGTGAATTACTGCGGAAGAAGCTGATATGTAAGCAGACATTTGTTAAATTGGAGTCAGGATCAGCAGATGTTAGTCTCCTTTCTTCCGATGTTCTTTGAGGTCCACACATATCATATCAGCTGTAATGGGGCTCGCTCTCTGCCTTTTCTCTGGCTCCTCCACCTCCATTCACTTGCCATTCCAAATGAAAGCATCGGAAGGAGCTGAGGAAGTTTCCTGTGAGCAGCTCTGGCCCACACAAGAAAGGAAGAAAAAGGAACAAGGAGGAACGTCCCTGGTATTCTGTCCTCACAGACAGTGTTGCTGCTGGGCAACAGTGTTTTCTTTTAAGTACCCATCCCTCCTCCCCTACCCCAAACGGTCTAGTGCTCTGAGGGGCTTCTGCGCAAAGGCCTGGCTCCAGGGCCGGGAAGACCTGAGGGTGTGCCACCGCCCTGCAGAGCAGCTGCCTCCTTTAGACTTCCAGGTTCTCAAGCCCCGCTGAAAGCAGCGGTGCTTCTGCTTGAGTGCTGCTGGATTCTGGCCTTCTCACCAAGAGAGTGAGGACAGGGTCAGTATTGTGGGCACGTGTCTCTCTTCCCAGGTTCTCCTTTTACAGTCCCCACTGGGACTCCCTGACTTATTTTGGTTGGTCCCTAGTGCTACTTCTTTTACAAACTACACTTTGTAGAACTGATTAGATTACCTTGTTCATTTAATGTGAGTTTGTGCCTTTTTGTCTCAATCTTCCAATACAGGTATATTGGGGAAAAAAAAAGTCTAATAAAATCCTAGACAGAGCTTTCTGGAGTCCAGCTTATTGGTGATGTTCTTATGTCCACTTTCCTCAGACTCTTACTGATGTGTTCCCTCCCCTTTATCAGGGCAAGATCAGGAAAAGGTACAATAACTTATGACAATTTTTGCAGGTGATTGCTGAGTTTCTACTAATTAAAATATTCCATCAATTTATCCAGCATCCTGTACCTAGATGCAAATTAGCCATCTCTAGTGGGATTGTTTCCTTTTTTGCTTTTTCTTCACATACTCCCTCATCCATCCTAAGTGAAACATTATTTAAGATAGAAAGGATTTTGGGCTTTGTTTTGGTGTTTTCTCTTTACAATGGGATTTCCCTGCTGCCCAGGCTGGCCTCAAACCCTTCTAGTCAAGGGTGGCTAAGGAAAAAGGCCCTCCTGCCTCAGCCTTCTGAATGCTGGGGATTACAGTCGTGAGCCACCACACCCAGCATTGTGGTATGTGGTATCAGGGATCGAACTTGAAACCTTGCACTTGCCAGGCAGATACCAAATCCACTGAATAGCCACCCTTGACTAGAAGGGTGCACTGTGTGGCTTCAAATAAGGGTAGGAGAGGTCCGCAGGGTTAGCTCAGTGGTTCCGGCACCTGCCTCGCAAGTGCAAGGTCCTGAGCTCGATCCCCGGTAACCACATACAATGCTGGGTGTGGAGACTCACGCCCACCAGCCATCAATATCGCATACCACAGTGCCGGGCGTGGTGGCTCACCCCTGTAATCCCAGCACTTGGGAGGCAGAGGCAGGAGGATTGCTGAGTTTGAGGCTTGCCTGGGCACCATAGTGAGCTCAGGGCCAGCCTGAACTACAAAAGCGAGACCCTGTCTCCAAAAAAAAAAAAAAAAAAGCAAATAAGGGTAGGAAGGCATACAGATAGGATCTTCCTATTTATTACACTGGCCTCAAACTTGCAATGATCCTCTTCCCTCACCCCATCAGTGCTGGGAGTACAGATGTATAGATAGGCTTTAAAGGCAGTACTTGGGAAGTTTAGGCAGGAGTTCAAGGCCAGCCTGAACTACAAAGCAAAATCCTCAAAAAAACTAAAGGGGCCAGAGATTTAGTTCAGTGGCTCCAGTGCCTGCCTGGTTCGATCCCTGGTAACCACACACAACAACATTGGTTGTGGTAACTCATGCCCACTAGCAATCAGTACCATATACCACAGTGCTGGACATGGCGGCTCACTCCTGTAATCCCAGCACTTGGGAGGCAGAAGCAGGAGGATTCCTGAGTTCGAGGTTTGCCTGGGGCTACACAGTGAGCTCAGGGCCAGCCTGAACTACAAAGTGAGACCCTGTCTCAAAAAAAACCCAATTAAAAATGTTTGCCACAGCCTGGAGAATCATGAGGTTCCAGGCCAGCCTAGATCTTTTGTTGTTGTTTTTAGTTTTTTTGATGTATGTAGCCCAGGCTGACCTGGAATGGACAACAATCCTCCTGCCTCAGCCTCCTGAGTGCTGGGGATTACAGTCGTGAGCCACCGTGCCCAGCACTGTGGTATGTGGTTCCAGGGATCGAATTTGAGACCTTGCACTTTCCAGGCAGACACCGAAACCACTGAGCTAAGTCCTGGCTTTATTTTTTTCTTGTAATTTTTTTTAATTTTAATTGACTATTGGTACGCTTTGTACATACATTATGATCACATTCAACATTGAGAATTTGTGCCTGTACATGACACGTGATTCTCAGCCTAGGCTATATATCGAGAAGCCAGCCTAAGCTACAAAGTGAGACCCTGTCTCAAAATCTAAGGGGTCTTTAAACCGGCATCAGGGTCTGTGAATTTTATGGAGTTTATTTGTAAAATTAGTGCACTATTTTGGGCAAAAGTCATGGTTCTCAATGGAATCCCACGCAGGTCTTGTCTCCAAAAACAATTTAAAACTGGCTTAAATTGTAGGGTTTTTTGCCAGGTTTATTTCATGTTTACTGAATTTAGGACAGAAGAAATCACTTATTTTTCTTTTCTTTTCTTTTCTTTTTTTTTTTTTTTTTTTTGCTTTTTGAGACAGGGTCTCGCTTTGTAGTTCAGGCTGGCCCTGAGCTCACTATGGTGCCCAGGCAAGCCGCCGTGAACTCAGCAATCCTCCTGTCCCTGCCTCCCGAGTGCTGGGATTACAGGCGTGAGCCACCACGCCCGGCACTGTGGTATGCGGTGTTGATTGTTGGTGGGCATGTCTCCACGCCCAGCATTATATGTGGCTACCGGGGATCGAACTCAGGACCTTGCGCTTGCGAGGCAGGCGCCGGAACCACTGAGCTAACCCTCCGGCACCAGAAATCACTTATTTTTCATTCCTTAATGGGCAGTGATCCAAGAGCTCAGGAACCGCACTATGTGTAATAAGACAGAGTTCGAAAACCTAGAGCTTGAAAAGAATGCAAACGCACCGTGACTAAGAGAGCAGTGCCTCTATCTGGGGAGATCAGGTCGCAAACACAACAGTGACTGTTTCCCCTTACCCTGTTCTATTCCTGAGTCTGGGCTGGCAACGCGGAAAGAGAGATAGCACCGAAGCCAGTACCCTCAGAACAGTCTTGGTGCAGGCGTGGTGGCGACTTCCGCCGGAAGAGGACTCATCTTTGGCTCTCGCAGGGCAGGCTGGGAGTGGCGGGGGCGTGGGGCCCCGAGGCCGCTCCCTCCCCGGCTGGCAAAGCTGGGCTCTTGTTACGTCCAGTTCTGTTGACAGGCGAGACACTTCTCTGTTACGTACTCTGATCGCCCTGAGTCCCTCTCCTCTCAGCCTGTAGCCACTTAGCATCTGTTGGATTGTCCCGCCTCTTTCCCGAACCGCACCATCCAGAGCCCTCGGCGTAGCAAGAACCGCCTCTTACGGAAGCCGCGGCGGGCGGTCAAAATCCGGAAGAAAAACAACTGGGAACTAGTGAAGCGTCTGAGACCTAACTGCGCGAGGGGTTGCTCGGGAGAGGACCAGTTTGCCCAGGAACCCAAAAGCCGGCTGAGCCACTGCGTGGGGATGATGGACTCTGTGAGCCAGCCGAAGCTGTCCGCGGCAAAAGCGATGAAGCTCGGGTAAGGAGGACACCTGGAAGGGTGCCGGCCTGGTCGGGGTATATGGCTTTCTGCAGCCCTGTAGGGATTGCGGTCCTCTGGGAAGAAGCCGACAGGGAACAAACGGGCGAGTCCACTACACGGTTGCTCCTTGTTCGGAAGCCCGTCTTCTTTCAGACTAGCATCTGGGATATGTAGGCTCTGTGCCTTGCGCCTTCCCTCTACTTAGGCCCGGGAGCTCGTTCCCGCTGGGGCGTCTAGAGCGAGTGACACTATTGGTCTTTGGAGGAGGCTCCTGTGCTAGAATATTAAGGCCATAATGCATTCGCTCCTTAGCTCTAGACTAGAAGTCTTAGACCTACTTTTCAAAATCAGTACATACATCTTGGGTTCTGCCAGATCCGGAAATCAAAATCAGATTTAGATAAGTTCTTTTAATGAACTCATGCCCGCTCTCATGCCTGGTCTCTGCCTGCTCTTTCACGAGGAAAAACGTTAATCACCAACTTAGTGTGAGTCACGATGTACGAATTTACTGCTAATCTCAGACCTGAGACTGGGGGAAAGAAATCCCGATTTTTGTTCTCCATCCACGAAGAGCAAGTCCCTGGGGAAACAGAGAGCTCTTGAGTAAAAGGGCTATCTTCCTTAATCCTCTATTGGACAGCATGGGGAGATCGTAAACAAATGCAGTATATAATGTTACAGTTCTGAAGAAGATGGTTTTTGTATTGTTTACATTTATGGGAGAGGCATGAAGTTGCGTTAAGCTGGCCAATGATTTATTCAAGTCTTGCTTTTTAGGACATGGCCCTCTAAGAACAAGGTATAGTAGAGAAGACATGTTTTGAAACAAACTGCTTTTTTTTCCCCAGCCCCCCCTTACCCTCCCGTGGCCCCATTCTGGATCTTCAGTTGCTTCAGGAATTCTTTCTCATAATGTTTTTTGTTTGTTTGTTTTTGAGACAGGGTCTCACTTTGTAGTTCAGGCTGGCCCTGAGCTCACTATGTAGTCCAGGTGAGCCTCAAACCCAGCAGTCCTCCTGCCTCTGCCTCCCAAGTGCTAGGATTGAGCCACCACACCCAGCATTGTGGTATGTGGTATTGATTGCTGGTGGGCGTGAGTCACCACCCCTGGTATTGTTGTATGTGGTTACCAGGGATCGAACCAGGGACCTTGAGTTTACTAGGGAGGCACCAGAACCACTCAGCTAAATCTCCGCCCCATTCTCACAGTGTTTTTGAGATTCGCAGGAATTTTTGTGGCTGTTCTTGATCTGTGCAGGGTCTGTACTTTCTGCCTGATCTGTACTCAGCAGTCTGGGTTTCCCTGGAGTGTTGCTGGAATTACTCACTTAAATAGCTCTTCATACCCAATGAGGTAGTACATATCTGTAATCCAAGCACTTGGGATCTGAGGCAAGATGATCACTCCAAGTCTGAGGCTACCTTTGGTTACATAAGGGGTTCAAGGCCACCCGAACTACATAACAAGACCCTGCCTCAATCCTCGCCCCCTAAAAAAAAATCTCTTCAAATCTTTCTTTCCTCTGACAAGACATGAATTTTTTTTTTTTTTTTGAGACAGGGTCTTGCTTTGTAGTTCAGGCTGGCCCTGAGCTCACTATGTAGCCCAGGCAAGCCTCGAACTCAGCAATCCTCCTGTCTCTGCCTCCCGGGTGCTGGGATTACAGGCGTGAGCCACCACATCCGGCACTGTGGTATGTGGTATTGATTGCTGGTTGGCGTGAGTCACCATGCCCAGCATTCTATGTGGTTACTGGGATCAAACTCAGGATCTTGCGCTTGCAAGGCAGGCGCCGGAACCACTAAGCTAAATCTCCGGCCCAAGACACGGTATTATTAAGGGCCATGAATATAGTTCCCTTGCATGAAGAAGCTGAGATGGATAATGTTATCCTATTAATGACTTTGCCCAAGAGAGGGTAATCTCTTGAAGAGATGTTGAGAAGCTGATTCTCCTGGGCTCCTTGAAGGGCTTGGTGGAATTTGTTGAGTTACAGGGATCTGCAAGGAAGATCTCTGTTACTTTTTACATTCCCCTACCCTGGTAGCTCAAGGCCTCTCACAAGTTACAGTCTGAGCCTGAACCCTCAGATCTTCCTGGGGGTCCTAGGAACACCTGAGTGGATGTATGAAGGTAGAAATTTGTTGCCTGGGGCCGGAGATTTAGTTCAGAGGTTCCAGTGCCTGCCTCACAAGGGCAGGGTCCTGAGTTCGATCTCGGTAACCACATACAATGCTGGGCGTGGTGATTCATGCCCACCAACAATCAGCCAGCAATCAGCACCACATACCACAGTGCCAGGCGTGGTGGCTTGGGCCTGTCATCCCAGCACTCGGGAGGCAGAGACAGGAGGTTTGCTAAGTTCCAGGCTTGCCTGGGCTACATAGTGAGCTCAGGGCCAGCCTGAACTACAAAGCGAGACCCTGTCTCAAAAAAAAGAAAAGAAAAGAAAAAGAAAAGAAATTTGTTACCTGAGCCATAGATGATCACTGAAAGGTAGAGGGCTCCAAAAGCTTATGGATTAATAAATTCCCAGACATCCAGGCCCCATCCTTTTCTATCCCTAATTAAAATTCTGTGGATTCTCTGCAGTAGCCCTGCTGTTAGCAGCACCAGTATGGCCAGGTGTGGACAGCTGTGGGCTACATAGAGAATCCAGTCCTGGGGAGACTCCTGTTTTAGGGGATAAAAGGTGAAGTGAAGGTGAAGGGCTCATCGTGCATTCCTCCTTTTACCACCAGATGCAGAAACACATTTGCCTTTTTTTTTTTTTTTTTTTTTTTTGAGACAGAGTCTCACTTTGTAGTTCAGGCTGGCCCTGAGCTCACTATGTAGCCCAGGCAAGCCTCAAACTCGCTGAGGCCACTGCCTCCCGAGTGCTGGGATTACAGGTGTGAGGCACCACACCCAGCACTGTGGTATGTGGTATTGATTGCTGGTGGGCATGAGTCTCCATGCCCAGCATTGTATGTGGTTACCGGGATCAAACTCAGGACCTTGCGCTTGCAAGGCAGGCGCTGGAACCACTGAGCTAAATCTCTGGCCCACATTTGCCATTTTTATGCAGTGGATTGTGGTGTGGCCATTAGCAGGCCTAGACCCTTGTCCATTATCTGGACAAGATCTTGGCTGCCTTCCACCTTGATTTCTCTTTGCATCCCTTCAACAGCATTCATGTTGTGACATGGAACGTGGCTTCTGAACCACCCCCTGCAGACCTCAGTGACCTGCTTCAATTGAATGACCCAGGCCTGAAACTGGACATATATATCATTGGGTAGGTAACTATAGGGCCCTTTCACTCATCCTTCTAATCCTTCGAGGAACTTCTGGAATTTACCCTCCTTGATCTGGAGTCAGAAGGCTGAGTGTTTTTGGCCTGAATGCGGTCAATCCAGTGTCTCTTGTCCTGGATTAGCAATGGCCAGAAACTGGGTACCAGCCTCCAAATAGCTGGTGGAGGGAGAAATCATGGCCATCAGGATGAGAAAGTCTGGTGGGCAGCACCAAATGTCTTTGGGAGAAGTAGTATTTGCCTCTGACCTGGGATGATCAGTTTGCAGGAAGTGAACTATGGGATTGTAAGCCTCCTTTCCAAAACTGCCTTTGAAGACCCATGGAGCAGCTTCTTCATGGATGTGCTTTCCCCTCTGAGCTTCATCAAGGTAATTTACAAGTTCATGGCCGATGAAGGAAGTATCACCTTCACTGACCCAACTCTAGGAATTAGTTTCACACCTATTTGTCATCTTAAGATAATTTTTCTTTTTCTTTTTTTTTTTTTTTTTTGAGATAGGGTCTTACTTTGTAGTTCAGGCAGGCTGGCCCTGAGCTCACTATGTAGCCCAGGTTAGCCTGGAACTTACAGCAATCCTCCTGCCTGTGCCTTCCGAGTGCTGGGATTACAGGTGCAGCATTGTGGTATGTGGTACTGATTGCTGGTGGGTGTGAGTCACCACACCCAGCATTGTTGTATGTGATTACCTGGGATTGAACTCAGGACCTTGGGTTTGCAAGGCAGAGGCTAGAACTACTGAGCTAAATCCCTAGCCTCTTAGGAGAATTTCTAGTGCTCTAGTGCAGGTGTAGCCAAGTTTACTAACATCAGAGTGCTTACCTCTGCCCCATCCTATAGTTTCTACTCATTGCTCAGCCTGAAATCTCTGAGTATAATAATTGCTGCCAATTATGGGATGTTTATTTGATATTAAAGATGAAAAATAAACATTTTTTCCTCCCTGCACTAGAGGTTGAACTCAGGGCCTTATGCATGGTAGACAAGTAGTCTACCACTCAGGTACATCTCCAGCCCTCTTTTTTTCCCCAGTACTGGGAATGGAACTCAGGATTTGTGCTTTCCAGGAAGGTATAGTGCCACTGAGCTATATCCCCAGCCCTCCCTTTTTTAGATTTTATTTTGAAGTAGGATTTTGCTCAGTTGCCTGGGCTGGCCTTGAATTTGTGATCCTCCTACCTCAGCCATAAACCTTTTACCTATATTATATTAAAGTCTTAGCAACTCTCTTGAAATGGGGTATTTTGCAGATTAAGGTTCAGAAATTACATAGACTATTGGTCTTTCACATTTTATAGCCCATGTCCTAAGTACTATATTTTGTTGCTATCCTAACTGTATAGCTCACTCCTGAGTTGTATGGTTTAGAGATATCCCATTTCTAACATGCTGATACCAGAGGGGATTATTGGGGACATAGAGGTCAAATCCCTAGAGTTGAGGAGGTTAGGAAAGGGAAGAGATAAGGAGCCAGGTATGGTGGTGCATACTTATAGTCTCAGCACTTGGGAGGCTGAGGCAGGAGATTGTCAATTTAAATTGGGATATAGGAACCAAGGATTTAGCTCAATGGTGGCACAGCATCTGCCTTGCAAGCAGAGCATACTGAGTTTGATCCCTAGCACCAGAAAAAAAATATCAAGTTGGGCCACATCCAGGCCATCCTCCACTGTAGACCATGTCTACAAAGGTTTTTTAAAAAAAGAAAAATTGGGGCTGGAGATTTAGCTCAGTGGTTCCAGCACCTGCCTAGAAAGCACAAGGCCCTGAGTTCAATTCCCAGTAACCACATACAACAGTACTTGGAGTGGTGACTCACGCCTACCAGCAGTGAGTATCACAGTGCTGAGCTTGGTGGCTCTTGCCTATAATCCCAGCACTTTGGAGGCAGAGGCAGGAGGATTGCTGATTTCGAGGCTTGCCTGGATTATATCATGAGCTTAGGGCCAGCCTGAACTACAAAGCAAGACCCTATCTCAAAAACAAAAAGAAAAGGAAAAATTGATTGAGCCTGGTGGCACACACTGTAATCCTAACACTTAGGATGTTGAGGCAGGAGGGTCACACATTCAAGGTCAGCCTGAACTATATATAGCAAGACCCTGTATAAAAAAAAATTTTTTTTTAAAGTTTTAAAAAAGGAGAGGAGCAACTGGTATGGCAGAAAAAGGATCTTAACCTGAGTAACCAATATACTTTGGTAAAACTTTAGAATTTAGTAGAATCCACAGAGAGCTGCAGCTGGTAGGTCTTATTTCTGCCTTGCACTCTAAGGGATGAAACGCATTCCTATTAAAGCAGTTTACAACTTCTTGGAAATGACAAAAATCTTTTTGTTTCCACTTAGGTGACTGCTGTTCTTTGTTCTGTTTGCCCAAGGCTGGTTGTGAGGCTGGGTAGTAGAGTTATAGCCTTGCCCTGAGCCCTGAGTTCAGGTTTAATTCTGTTACCCTCTTTTTCCTGAGGGAGCTGGAGGAAGAGGTGTTTGTGCTTGAAGGAAAAGAGGGTATCACATATCACAGTGCTGGGTGTAGTGGTTCACACTTGTAATCCCAGCATTCTGGAGGCAGAGGCAGGATTGCTGCAAATTTGAGGCTATCCTGGGCTACATAGAGAGTTTAGGGTTAGTCTGAACTACAAAGAGACCCTGTTTCAAAACACACACACACACGCACGCACGCACGCACGCGCGCGCGCACGCACACACCAGAGGGTTAGCTCAGTGGTTCCGGTGCCTGCCTCGCAAGCGCAAGGACCTGAGTTCGATCCCCGGTAACCACATATAATGCTGGGCATGGAGACACGCCCACCAACAATCAACACCGCGTACCACAATGCCGGATGTGGTGGCTCATGCCTGTAATCCCAGCACTCGGGAGGCAGAGACAGGAGGATTGCTGAGTTGGCGGTGGCTTGCCTGGGCACCATAGTGAGCTCAGGGCCAGCCTGAACTACAAAGCGAGACCCTGTCTCCAAAAAGCAAAAAAAAAAAAAACACACACACACACACAAGATTTAATCATTCTACAAGAGGATTGCCACAGATTTGAGTACAGCCTGGACTACCTATTAAAGTCAAGGCCAACCTGAATCACATAATAAGACCTTACATAAAAAAAGACAAAAACATATCCCCCTCCCCCAGAAAAAAACCCAGAGATTTAGTCCTCCTGCTGAGGCTAGAAAATACCAGGCTCTGAGCTCTTGTTGACTTCCTAGTCAATCTCAGGCCTGTACCTCAGACTTGGAGCTAAATCCTGAGGGAGGGCAGAGCCACTTCTCACTACTCACTCCCTTCCCAGGGCCCTCCTTGTGCCTGGGCTAACTGGTAGAGATTGGTAGAATGGAATTGAGCCAAGGAAATTAGCTCAGCTTGTGGTAACCCATTCCACCCATGTTGCCTTCCGAGGTTGAGAGGCCAGCCTTAGGGCCGGGCACCCACGACGGATGCTGCTCCTTGCCCAGCCAAGAACTGAGGCTCACAGGCAAACCCTGTTTACCGCCTGTTCCCTGGCTTGAGACTACAGGTTGAAAAGCTGAGGCTAAGTGCTTTTCCAGAACTTCCCACCACCTCGCGCCAGTCCCTTCTTTGGCACCTCCTACTTCATTTCCTCCAACTGGAATTTCCCCTAAAGTTTCCTGCTTTTCCCTACAGCCCCAGCCTTTCAGTCTGACTCTCTCATGCCTGCCAACCCATCTTCCCTGCCCCTCACTCCCTCATGTTCCTTCACAAAGTAGAATGGCCTTTATGATAGAACACAGTGCCCTAATTCTGTGAGTTAAGATTAATCTCAGATTGGGCCAGGGGATTTAGCTCATGATACCGCGCCTACTTTGGAAGCACAAGGGCCTGAGTTTGATCCCCGGTACCACAAAAAAAAAAAAAAAAGATTAACCTCAGATGTTCCTGAGTGTTGATCAGAGGTGTGTCTTTACAGGGGAGTCAGTCCCTCATAGTCCAGCCCACATTGGAGTGGAACGTGGTGTTGAGGAGATATTTGTACCCACTCTGGCCCAAGCTTAGGCTGTAAGGCTTTCCTCAGTGCTGAGTTTGGGGTTCCCCCTGCTTGGATTCTTCCACTGTGTGAGGTTCCTTGCCTATGGGATCAAGTTTCATAATTCCTGGAAGGCCCTGTATACTCCCCACCCGGGGATTTCCTCCTTGGCTTCTGCACCTCCTGCTCAGGAAACAGCCACTTGGAGGTGGGTGTAGACAGCCTGAATCTGAAGGAGGGCCACTGGCTGCAGCCTCTTCCCACCTCAGCCCTGCAGCTACAGGCAGTGTGTTTTGGCAGTCCTAAATTAGGACTACCAGTTCCTAAGCCTCTCAGTCTCATCTCACAAAACAGACAGTGACTCCCTGATGGTTGATGAAAGGATTAAATGAGATCCAAGTATCTTAGTAGATGTTATCCTTCCAGACCTGCAAACATACATCCTTTGTACTCACTGTCGTCCCTAGTACGTTGCCTTCATAGACGTCCAACTGCACAGTCTGTAGTTACTTTTCAGGGGCTGATCTTTTTTTACCATTTTCTCACTGAGGTAGAACATGTGTGGAAAGGAAGTGTACATCTGGGTGCCCATGCTTGGGTGGTGAGGCATGCTTTGATGCCCTTGGGAGGCTGAGGCAGGATTACAAATTCAAAGTAAGTCTGAGCAAATTACTGAGACACTATCTCAAAATGTAAGGGCTGGACTGGGGATATAGCTCAGTAGTAGAGTGCTTGCTCACTGTGTGTGAGGCCCTGATTCCATCCCCAACACTGCCAAAAAGAAAAAGTATTGTTTACTGGATTATTACACAATAATACATAGCCATGTTACCGTGAATGAGGTCAAAATACAAAATGAAAAAAATACAGAATGTTTTTATTATTCTAAAAGCCTTTCTCCATGTTCCCCCTCTGCATGTACGTACTTTTAAGACCAGACAGTAGCCTGTTGATCCCAGCTACTTAGGACACTGAGGCAAACTGGGCAATATAGCAAGGCCAGATCTCAGGAAGAATACAAAAAGAATCCCTAAACCAAAAATGATAGCTTCAGATCGTCCCAGCATCCGTGACATAGTATTATTCCTGCCCTGTCAAGTAGACAATAGGCTGAGATGCTTAACACTACCCAGGAATCTCAGGGCAGCATCAGGAAGAAGAGCACCTAGGCATGTGTAAAGTCAGGACTGAAGAGTTGGTGCCCTAATAATGGCAGGAGGCCCTGGCAGCCTCACCAACAGAAAGTGAAAACTCTGCTCCCAGAATGTACCTGAGGGAAAGGAAAGAAAGGAATAACACTCTGAGATTCAACTGGGGTACTGTAGACACTGGGTGTAGGCAGTGCACATGGCTTGGGACTCTGTTGAGTGCCTAGCATCAGGCCTGGCAGGGATACACTTGCCATGTGCAATTCATTGAGTGACTTTTGCCCTCATTCTCCTATAGATCTCCGACATCCGAATGCAGGGACTCTTCTTAATGGTTTTTGCCAAGTACCAACATTTGCCCTTCATCCAGATCCTCTCTACGAAATCTACCCCTACTGGCCTCTACGGGTACTGGGTAAGGACTTTCAGGCTGGGAAGGGCAGGAGCCTTAGAGCTGAGCAACAGAAAGAGGAAATGAATCTTGGTACTCCATGCAGTCCAGTATCTTGCATACTCTTTCTCCTACCTCAGAGAGGGCCAGACGTCCTGAGACCCCAGACTAGGTGGACTGGGTTCCACACGTGGACTGGTTACTCTAGGAAGCTGAGTGTATCCCTGACATATCCCCCCTTAACCGAGGCCTCCCTCAGGCCTGGGGTGGGGAAACTAGAGTAGCATCTCACCGTTTGTCCCTCAGGGGAACAAAGGAGGAGTCAATATCTTCCTGAAACTTTATGGCTACTATGTCAGCATCATCAACTGCCACCTGCCTCCCCACATGGCCAACAATGAGCAGCGGCTGGAGCACTTTGACCGGATCCTAGAGACGCAGAATTTTAAGGGGCATGATGTCCCCAACATCCTGGACCATAAGTGAGTATGGAGCTGCACAGTGTCACCCTGCCCTCTCTCCATGTCAACTCCGTCTGTGTTTCCCAGCCACTCAGTAGTGCTTTGTCTCCCACTTTCCCTAGCCTTTTCGCTGATGTTCCATCTACTGACCCCTGTGGCTTTGCATGCCTAAGGTCCCCTTTTCTTCAGCTCCCCCACATCCTGTCTAGGAACCCTGGATACTTATAACAATTCCAGGTCAAGAACCTTGGGATAAACCAGGCATGATGGCTCACATCTGTAATGCCAAGTACTCAGGCAACAGAAGCAGGAGGATCATAATTTTAAGGCCTTCTCAGCTATGTATGAGTCCCTGTTTTAAAAAACAAAACAATGTTGGGCCAGAGATTGAGCTCAGTGGTTCCAGCACCTGTCTAGCAACCGCAAGGTCCCTGGTTCGATCCCTGGTAACCACATACAACAATACCAGGCATGATGATTCACGTCCACCAGCAATCAGTACCACACACCACAATGCCAGATGTGGTGGCTCACATCTGTAATCCTAGCACTCAGGAGGATCGCCGTGAGTTTGAGGCTTGCCTGGGCTACATAGTGAGCTCAGGGCCAGCCTGAAATACAAAGCGAGATCCTGTCTCAAAAAAAAAAAAAAAAAAAGCCAAACCAGAGCCAGAGATTTAGCTCAATGGTTCTGGCACCTGCCTAGCAAGTGCAAGGTCCCTGGCTTGTTGCCAGTAACCACTACAACACTAGCAGGCGTGGTGACACACCCACCAGCAATCAATACCACATACCACAATGCCAGGTGTAGTGGCTTGCACCTGTAATCCCAGCACTCAAGGCAGAGGCAGGAGGATTGCTGAATTTGAGGCTTGCCTGGGCTACATAGCTCAGGGCTAGCCTGAACTACAAAGCAAGACCCTGTCTCAAAAAAAAAAAAACTAACCCAGGGATTTAGCTCAGTGGCACTATACCTGCCTTGCAAGGATAAGGTCCTGAGTTTGCTCTCCAGTACCCAATTAAAAAAAAAAAATGGGCTGGGGATTTAGTTCAGTGGTTCTGGCACCTGCCTCACAAGTGCCGTGTCTCAGATTCAATCCCCAGTACCACACACCACAGTGCCAGGCATGGTGGCTCACACCTGTAATCCCAGCACTCAGGAGGCAGAGGCATGAGGATTACTGTGAGTTCAAGGCTTGCCTGGGCTACATAGTGAGTTCAGGACCAGCCTGAACTACAAAGGGAGACCCTGTCTCAAAAAACAAAAAACCGGGCCGGAGGGTTAGCTCAGTGGTTCCAGTGCCTGCCTCGCAAGGGCAAGGACCTGAGTTCGATCCCCGGTAACCACATATAATGCTGGGTGTGGAGACACGCCCACCAACAATCAACACCGCATACCACAATGCCAGACGTGGTGGCTCACGCCTATAATCCCAGCACTCGGGAGGCAGAGACAGGAGGATTGCTGGGTTCGCGGCGGCTTGCCTGGGCACATAGTGAGCTCAGGGCCAGCCTGAACTACAACACAAGACCCTGTCTCAAAAAGCAAAAAAAAAAAAAAAAAAACCCACAAAACAAAACAAAAGCCAAACCAATAAACCTTGTAGTTCCTTTTTTTTTTAATTTTAAATTTTATATATTTTTTGT
>PVIC010022003.1:0-28032 GCA_004025085.1 Thryonomys swinderianus
CCCAAAAGAATTTAAAAACTCACATTGGAAAGGATGTGGCTTTAAGCAACAAAGAATTGAGTTCAAAGAATTAACAAGAAGGTAGATTTGTTGAAAAATTCTATGGAAAACTTTGTAGCTGTAACTCCCGCTGGATGTGTTTTAGATTTGCTGTCCGTGTGAAGTCACAGACCTAAACAACCCTTCCTACTTCCTAACGCTGCGTCTGTTCCAGTCTCAAACCTGCTACAGTAAGGGAAAAAAGTATCCCAAGTTCAACTGTGGCAGAAAGGAAAATGTCTGAGAATTTCTTCAGAGTTCTCGCAAAATAGATATTCTGCTCTCTAGTACCATTGCCTTTCACTGACAGCGTAATGAAAGCATTGCCTGCCCCATCTGGCCAGACCTAAATCCTTTGATCTAGGTGATTCCACCTCCCGCACACGAGTGGAGAGGGAAGGAGCAGACAAGTCCACAGAAGAATCCATTTCCTTCTAGGATCTTCTTACTGAGTATTCCCTCTGTCCTAAGGACCCTTCCTGGAAATGTAATCCTGTGGTACATAAATGATAAAGGAGCTGACACTTTAGAGTATATATATTTAGCTATATCAGAAAGAGCAGATAAACTATGTTGATAGTGATGAGATTTACAGAGAAAAGCAAGCAAGAGCAGCAGAGTTTGGTGGGAGGGCTTGAGTGGTGACTTTAAACAAAGTGGCAGGATAAAGTCAAGCTGATGGTGCCAGAATAAATACTTGAAAGATGGAGAGACTGGCGTGTGCATATCCAGGGGAATTTTAATAAGGAAAAGTAGAGGAATAAACGATGATTGACAAAGATGCCCTATACACTATGAACACCTTTGTGCACAGTGCTAAAGACTATCCAGGATCTGATAATCTACCCAACATTAATATTGAAGAGGCACGTGTATTATTTAAAATTATTTTAAAATGACCAGGACTTGGTCACAGAGACCCGCCACTTCCAAAGTGCAACTGACTCCAAGTAATTCACCTGTCACCATAATCAGGGCTTTTGCCTTCAGGCATCCTGGGATCCCTGTCACAGCATAGGATCTCTGAAAGCAGAAATAGAGAAGGTATCTAGGGAGCCAGAGGTTGACTGGAGGTCACCATCTAAAGAGCAGGATTTGAAGGAGGAAGAGAGGCATATTACAGCATAGCTCTCAAAATATCTGTCTCCTAACAATTTGGTAAGTGTTCTGGAGGAAGAACTACCTTCTGGATCCTTGAGCTGAGCAGAAGCAGCTTCTCTTGTATGATTCTGCTTCACTCAGTCACGGGACTCAGGGGGGCTAAGGGCACGAGTGGGTGACCTAGTGCAGGATGGCTTAACCGAGGCCGAGCGGAAAGAGTCCACAACAGAAGGCTCCGTGGGACCAGCTCTCTTGCAGCTGGGCAGAAAGGCCATCCGTGAGGGGAGATTCTGGCAACGCATCACTGCGTCTGTGCTGTATAATTGCAGGCCACGTCCAGCGTTGTCTGCGTTATGAGGTGCAGCTGTTCCACACTTGGCCTCACTTCTTGTCCTGGATCCATCATCGCTTTCTCCCTGGGCCGCCCCCGATCGGCTTGCTCGCCTGACCTTTATCACAACTCATGAGAACGTATCTCAACCCAACTATCCTTTTACATAGCATGAAGATCAAATGCACTTGCAAGCCCCTCCTCACGGAAGAAGCGTTCTTTTGTCATCACTTTCAAGGCATCCCTGGGAGCCATCACTGTATCATGAAGGTGACATCCATTCATAACTTGTAACTATCCATTGAGCAGAGCCGACGCAAAACAGTTTCTGAGGTGTTTTCATCCTCCCAAGTGGTCATCTAAACCACTGCACAGCCATAACCAGGAGACGGGGGAGAAGAGCTGACACGAGAACATGAGGCCTGAGCTGCCCGCTTACACTACTTGTGCACGATCAACCATCCCATGCCGAGCAAGTGGCTTGGGTATAGGCAAAGCCGTGATAAACTTGGTATCCCAGGGAAACAGTGCATTGTTACATTTAAAAAATATTCTCAAAGCATAGCAATCTGAGACCACAAGTATGTGTTACTTCACAGGGTCCTAAAGATCATGAATCAGCAATTTTGCTGAATAGTTCTGCTTCAGTCACTAGCAGGGTTGCAAAACAGTTGTTCTCTGGGGACCCACGTTCTGAAGACCTGACAGGCTGAACGGTCCACCCCAGTCTGGCTCACTGGCTAGTAGTGGGAAGCACGAGTTATTCAACATGTGAAGTATTTCATAAAGCTGACCGTCACAATGGGGCTTGTTGCTTGAAAGATGTCAGGAGTCGTCACAACCTCAATTTGAAAGTGGCCTATCATAACATTTTCCAGAGGAGGGAATCACTTGGCTTATCTTGTATGCTGCCTGCCACACTCAAGTGTCTGATTTATATCCTCTGATCAGTGTATGCCAGGACCCACATGTCCCTTACTATGCGGAGTGTGTCTCATGTTTTGTGTTGCATAGGGATCATTTCATGATCTCTGGTCAGATATATGGCCACTTGGTCTTTTGTGATTGGGGATGTCATCCCTCAGGAACAAGCAGTATGATAATATTCCCCTCAAAACAACATTACATTCTCTATAAGCAGATGGAATGGGCTTGCTTTATAGATCACAGATCTCTGGGTTTTGAGTCCTACATGAACGTTATCATATCCCCTGGATTTATCTTAACCATAAAAACTAAAGAGGCTGCCAGATATAACGGTTCAAAAGATAGGGCTACTTGCATTACATCTTGGGCCTAATATAAAAGATATTCCAGGACTTGGTGTTTCTTACAGCTGTCAGCCTATTCAATACATATTACATGGACCCGAATATTTTCCTTGATGCACCATGTACTGTCTCCAGAGCTCACAGAACCCTACTGGCAACAGAGTTTCTTGTTTTGGAATAGGAGGCACAAAATCCAATCATTTGCATTTTAACTCTGAGGAAAGTCATGACATGTTCCTGACTTTTTCACAGATTGTCCCCTAAATTATTTTATGATTGTGAGTTTTCTCAGCATGGTGTTTTGGTGAAAGAAGTAGAGAATTTGTCTTTTCAATACATATTTTTCCAGACTGAGAGAAAATATGCTTAGCAGCTGCCCTTGGAAAACATTACTTGAAAAGTTATATCTGCTCATGGACCTGATTTATTTAAAGAGATTTCAGAATTTCATCTGATGCTGAAATCAGAGGGAACTTTGATCTGCAGGTGGAAGGGTCAATGAACTTACGTGTTGGGGAGAATCTAAGCCACCTCTGAAGAGCTGTGGAGAGCTGTGGTGCTCAGGCTCAAACAGGAGTCCCGATGAGCTTTCTCTCCCGTGTTCATCCACTGGTACAGTCAGTTTCCACACGAAGGTCGGGGGCCCCATGCAATTACTAGGACACCGCAGAAGTGCTTGAGTGTGACGTTGAGACTCCATCATCAAAGGTATTGTGGCTCCAGTTTTCCACCTCCTGTTTCTGAAATCTCTTGCCAGTAGCTGAGGGGTAGTGAGGCTTTATGCCGATGGCCCTGTGAGGGAGGCATTTTGGATGCAGATCTTCCATCCCTAGTAACATTTTAAGATGAGCACAGTTCTGGCCAATGTCCCAAATGCACCCTTTTGATAGACTTGGAACTAGAACCACTGAGTAAAATACTTGGGATTCCTGAAATTTAGAATTTAGCAAACAAATGTTTGCTTCTGTATTTTATGATGAATTGCTAATTGAGACCTAATTCAAAACTAACTTGAAAATAAAATCAATGGACTTTATTTTCACACTTTACTATGAATTTGCCCACATATACAGTTAGATAAAAATTGACCTGAAGGCCCATGGATTTAGCTCAGTGGTTCCAGTGCCTACCTAGCAACCACAAGGTCCCTGGTTTGATCCCAGGTAACTACACACAACAATGCAGGGCATGGTGACTCACACCCACCAGCAATCAGAACCACATACCACAGTACTGGACGTGGTGGCTCACGCCTGTAATCCCAGCACTTGGGAGGCAGAGGCAGGAGGATTGCTGAGTTTGAGGTTTGCTTAGGCTGCATAGCGAGCTCAGGGCCAGCCTGAACTACAAAGCGAGACCCTGTCTCAAAAAATTAAAAAAAAATATGACCGGGGTTTCAAGGAGCCCCACGTCATCATATACAATCATGTACATGCCGACTAGGGGGATGTTTGCAATGTGTTTATAACTACATCAAATAAAACATATCAAATCTGCTCTCCTTGAAAATGTTAATGAAATCAGCACTAGAACTCAAATCATTTGTGAAATTAAACTTTTCCCACTAAGTAGAACTGGCTAGGAGTAGGCAATAAAGTTCCTTTCATTCAACACAGAATTTCCAGAGACTAATTTTTTTGGGGGGGCTTTTTTTTTTGAGACAGGGTCTTGCTTTGTAGTTCAGGCTGGCCCTGAGCTCACTCTGTAGCCCAGGCAAGCTGCCACGAACTCAGCAATCCTCCTGTCTCTGTCCAGAGACTAGTTTTAAAACCAAGATGAAGTTAAATCATTTTCCATTTGAGAGAGAGAGAGAGAGAGAGAGAGAGAAATGCAACTTTCAAAACATACAAACATGACATGCTTTAGATTATAAGGGATTATAATTTCTCTTCATATTAATAATAAACATTTTTTGTAAGCCTCAAAAATGAAACCATCTATGAACCTAGTACTATGCATTTTTCCAAATGTTTTCAGAAGGAGAATATTGTGTAGAAAGACAGTTGAGAGTCACAGTCTTTTATTCTCTATGAAGTGATAAATCTGAACGTAAGTTCAAAACCTGAAAATCTTCTGAAAGTTAACGTTGCCCCAAGTCCTTGCTATTTTTCTTTTCTTTCAGAATCACATAAATCTTACAATGAGAACTTTTTTGTTTAAAAATATAAAGCAGAGATACAACTAAAGTTCAATTTAAAGCATTCTATACAAATATTCAGGATTTTTAAATACATATTTTATTGATTCTAGAAGGCAGGTCTATATTGCTTGCTTATGTATATCTAATTAAAAATTAACTCACCTTTTCTCCCCCTTACTTTCAGCTTAAAGAATATAGCTCAAGACTCAGTCCTGCTAATGTACTATACACCTCGCTGTATTCTCACTCCATATCCAGGAGAAAAAAGTATAAGACACTACACAGGAAAAGAAAAAGTAAGAGATAATTGGGAAGAATGAGAAGCCAATCACAACTGCCTTCTCTACCTTTGCTTCACAGAATAAAAGAAAATCTGAAAGAAAGGAAACTTTGGTGTTAAATGAAGTCAGTGTTGAGCTTAGGAAACTAATACAGATGTTTTCATTTTATTTCCTAAGAGGAAAAAGAAAAAAAGCTCACAGACTTTCATTTACAACCAATTATCAAAAGTAAAGATCTGGGGATATGTGTGACAGAAGGACAAACTGTATAGTTATTCTCTGATTCTTTCTTAAAGAGTCCACTGATGACACAGAAATTCCAAAACAAAATCCTAGGCAATATTTACCCCTGTGTAAGCATTCAGAACTGCAGCTCTGATTATTCATTCTACTTCCTCTTTGTGAACAGGCAATTTTAGCATACGCACACATGTGCGCGCACACACATACTCATACACACACCACAAAAATGATCCTCTTTGTCACGCATCACAGACACTGACATAAAAATAATATTGGCAAAATTGCAAAGTTTTTCACTCGCCAATCCAAAACATCTTAACTAAACGTATTTTTTGCAGAAGGAAAAGTGAGGTTTTGGGTTGTTTTTGGATTTATTTCAAAAAGTGAGTATTTTATTATTCATGGTTTGAAAAGCATATCATTTATTGTAAAATTTTTCTAGATTGTGTAAAACGTATAGTAAATGAAAAGTAATAGAATAGAGCCAACCAAATTATGTTTGCAAATACAGCAGAATCCAGGCCCTAGGCCAAAATGTACGGAGACCTTCTGGGCCTGCCCACAGACAATCGCACAGGTCTGCTTGGTAGGACTAGGGGAACAGAGCGGGGGCGGGGCCTGTGCTGCCCTCCACCAACCGCACTTCGCTGTGTCTCGGATGCTGCAGCCCACGCAGAGAATTTGAGTCAAGGATTCAGGCTACAGAGGTCGGCCATGCTCAGAAGGGTGCCTGCATCCCTAGCTCAGGACACTTCGTTCTAAGGCCTCCTTGCACACTCGGCTGATGTGCTCTTCCTTGTTCCAACTGAGGACTTTTACACTATTTCCCTGCCTGTGTCTTCACTCAGGCTCTTCGAGATGATAAAATGGAAGGAGTTTTGCATCAGGCCCATCAGCAAAGTGAAGGTTCCTTCCTCCTGCGTCAAATAGTGCTGAGAGACCAGACTTACCTTCATCCTCTGAGAGTTTCTTTGCTTTTCCCAACAGCAAGAAGAGTCACTCTGCTTGGCAGGTACAGCTGCCACTGCCCTCGGCATCTCCATTTGGTCCAGGAGGTGGCTTTCTTGACTGCAGTAGATTTCAGTTTGGACAGATCAGCAACCACACACTTGGACCAATCCTGGAAGATGCCACCTGGTGTCATGAGGTGATTTAGCCGCAGCAATCGGACACCCTGACCAACCCCACCTGGCATCACCCTTCCTGATGACTCCATCTTGTCGAGGCTTGAAGTGCAGACTCCTCCCAGAAGACTGTGTGCTCTCTGCTGTTTTATATAAGCCATGCTCCCCCATATTCCTCAAGTTAGGCTGGGAGAGCTCCCCTTGTACTGCCCTCCACTGTGGCAGTGTAGGTCCCAACAATACCTGGCACTGTGGTCTCATAAACCTGCACACAATTCATTTCTTAGGTGCTATAGGGTTGAGATTTCTGTAAATCTACTCAAGATCCTTACTTCCGGTTTTATGGGTGGAGTGATTTGCTTTAAAAAGGGCTATAAATAGCAGAGGATGCTAGCACTGAAGAGTTAGAGAGATTGGCAACAGAGATTGGCAGTATTAACTGGAAATAACCAGCATCAACTAGTAGGAGCCAGCAGCTTTGACTGGTGGTGCCTGGTATCTACTAGCAAAGACCAGCAGCATTTGGCTGAAACCAAGAGGCAACAGAAACTCCCAGGACATTTTCAAATGTCTAAAAAGGGTTTGAAAGCCTCAGGTCCTGAGGAACCAAGAAAAGAAACTGAAAACTTGAGTACTGTCTGAAATACCTTAGAATTACAGCACCAGGGACTGAGTCCATGATACTTAAGCCTGGAGCTGCAGAGCTACACTAACAGATTATTTCCATCTGAACCCGGCAAAAGGACTTGAACTGATTACTAACGTATGGAAGGGGCCAATCATAAAATGTGATTACCCATTATCTGGACGTGATTTGGATGCTTATGTAATTTCATCCAGAGGACAGATGAGGAATAGCGATTGTAGATAAATTAGAGAATAGGAAAAGATTTCTGGAGAATTCAGTGGGCCTACAGCAATAGTCTTGGGACAAAGTCCACTGGGCCTGTGCAATACACAGCAGGCTGTATTGTAAGTGGTTCTCTTTGAAATAGTGAATGGAACTCCAGTGGAGGTAAAAGATGGAAGACAAGACTCTGTCACAGTGTTTTGGCAGACTTCAGTAACTCTTGCTGCAGTACAAGTTTAGCTAAGGAAAACTCAAGGAAGAGATAAAAAATGCAGTAACTTTTTCTCTTGGTCCAGATTTTAAGCAGAGAAGGAAATACTAGATTACAATTTTATTTCAGTGCCTGCTATTCTGAACTCCTTTTGTATAAAATAATCAGTATAGAAAAGTGTCATATTTTAAGTTATCTGGGATCCCTGCATCAGTGCATTGGCTGACATAATCTGGTTACCATTCGCTGAGGAAATGGAATATTGATGGCTTTCTCTGAGGTTTCTTGTTTATATTGTCACCATAAATTAATAACGACTTGACCATGACTGTCACTCTCCTGACTAACTGCCTAGATAGCATATAAGCTCAAAAGACAATGCTTTTGTGAGATTTCCATAGAAGGCTGTCTTTTAAATGGGTTTAAGTATTTTGGTTGGTAAATTTCAACTCACATAAAAGCTTAGGTCTGTAAGGATAAGAATGCAAAAGAGAGAGAGAGAGAGAGAGAAAGAGAGAGGGTTGTACTTTAAGATGTTTGATAAGAGTTAAAAGAACCCACAGAAACATTTAAGCATGTGAAGAAGCAAAAGAACACACTAATAAGTGGAATAAATAGATCACAGATATGTAACTACCATATCTTTTCTCTGGTATGAGAATCTGTAAATGTAAATGAGTTCTAGAATGTATGATGGATTTTGTGAAATAAATATTCAAAGGTAATATGGTAGGGGAAAGTAATGAGGGGAAATGTCTCTGCCTCCCAAATACTGGGATTACAGGTGTGAGCCACCATGCCAGGCTGATTTGGAAAGAAAAAGAAAGAACATAAGTATAGAGAGTGGGGCATTGTGGGGTGAGTAGGAATATGGGTAAAAATGAGAATTAGCTGATGTCATGTACTGTTACAAATTCCTGTGTTGAGTATGATTGTGAGCTGTATATAAAATTTACCAATAACGAATTCAATTAAAAAGAAGAGTGAAGGTTCTGCTGCACTGAGTGGTGAGCATACACTTACCAGAGCACTATGCACTTGACATGTTTATTTTATCAGGCATTAAAACAGACTGAGGAAGAACATGATATTTTTAACCTTCCATTTGGCGTGTGCATACTTTAAATGGAGGCAAAGGTGTTTGAGGAATTTTAACAATAGGACACAACCAGTAAGAGGTCAGGCTCCAAAGTTGGACTTGTTGCCCATGCTATTAATGTTTGACTGAAGGCGTACGTAAAGCTTTCTTTGCTCTAGGTCTTTAGGAAATTTCAAGTTAGAAGATGTAACTTTGCCAAATTATGCTTTTGCCTATTTTAGCAAAAACATTGCACAGTGAATGTGTATCTCTGTTCAAACAGTCCACATAGCTTTTTTTTTTCTTCTAACCATCCCCCACTCGATTGATGCTGATCCTACACGTGCTTTGCTGCTAGACCCAGTCGTCAGCTTCAAGCTCCTGACACATTTTGTTTAGGGCTGTCGTGTTTTCACTCTTCTTGATCATTAACTCTCACAATCTGTCTGGGGATAATACTGTACACCTTCCAAAACATTAATCATCTTCAAAGGGCAGAATACCATTTCCATTCTCACATTCTGCTGAAGTCACAGGACTTAGTGTATCTGGAAACTGGAGCCAGACAGAGATGATGTTAATTCTAACTCTAGCCCTAAAGAGCCGGATGATTCCCAGAAAGGCATTTACCTCTCTGAGTCTGTCTGTTCAGTGTAGAGGGTGATTAGTGTCCTTTTGTAGCTATTTTTGATATAGGAATACTATCAGATCTCCAAGGCATATAGGGGAAATATTATCATTCCCAACGCACTAGATGCCAGATACACTGAGTTCTTGTTTCCTAAAACTGAATGATAAATTATAAGGAACAATGGAGATTAAGAGTAGGAAATATTTCTTGAGACATATAGCTCCTGAGAGGCAGGAGGGGTCTGGAATAGGCTGCAGAGAACCCCATTTTCCAGGGGAACATACATAAAGCTCAACCACATGGGTAGGTTAAAGGTGTGATCAATCAATAAGGTTACAAGAACAATCACTTAGGTACTAGTGATCCATTCTGTTGCTCCTCCAGCCGTAGCTGTATGTTTCCACCCCTTGCCCTGACTATCTTGAAGGCCCATCCCTATCTGACAGCCTATAATGTTTCTGCCTAACTAGGTTGTTGAAAATATTTTGAAAAAAACAGATGACATATCACAAATGCTTGGCATACTGCTTGGCAGCTAATGATATAAAGATCAAATCATTTTTTGACAGCTAGCTTGTGTTAAGAGCTTTTCATCTTTTATCTGACTTGACTTAATCCTGGTGAGAATAGAATGAGACAGAGGACTAGTGTGGGATGGGGTTTCTTTCTCATGTTATTCTCTGAAGAAAGGCATACATGCAGTCTATTTCTAATGTTTCCTATGGAGAGTTGAGATACAAATTCTATATCATTTTCAAATAGTGATCATTTGTGGTCATATAAACTTGTTTCAGTAAATTAATTTCACCTTACACATTCTATATATTTTGAACACATTTCTCTAAGAGGACATTTTATTCTTTATTCATGAATTTTTCTTTATTAACAATGCAATTTAAAAAGCAAAACTTTGTGTCCTCTCTTTCTTTATTGTATTCTTCAGCACAGTATTATTTCCAAATTTCAAATATCATGTTACTTATCTATAACAAATTTCACTAAATATCTAGTAGGACTATTGTATTTTATTATATGTACTTCACTTTTATACTTACTTAACACATACTAGGTGTTACTTGATTATGTTGTTGAGAGGCAATGTAATATATGTTAATTGTATGTAAAATAATTTCATAATATAAAGATATGAAGTAGGAACTCATTCATATATATATACACATACAGACACACACAAACACACACACATAGGTCTAGAAATAAAATATGGTCACATAAAAATGTCAAAGCTAACATCATGAACATAAGATTATGAGAAGCCAAGTGACTATTTCTCAGAGAAATACTTAAAATTTTGAAAACTGCTATTTAGTGTTAGAATAAATATTAAAATCTAGACTGCTAGAATCATTTAAAATTATTATTCACCACTTTAATGAAGTGTTAAAAGAACAATTAAACCAACAGAGCTTCAAATATATGAAGTAATAATCCAGGTTTTATCTCAGTTAAACTGCTGAACTAACTCAGTAATTTTCTCTAAATCAGTTTTATTTTACTCGTATTTTATCAAGTTCTGTAGACATAAAATAGAAACTCAGTGAGGAGGCTGAAAATATTCTGAATGCTTATCCACCAATAGAATTCCAATTGGTCTCTCATTATTTTTGGCTTTTTCAAATATAAAAAGAGAAAACCACAAATAAATATTTTGTAAACTAAGACACTTAATAGGATGAAAGAAGCACATGAGCTACTTGAGAACTGGGTCTAGAAATTAAGATTAGTGCCCTTAGATCTTAATTTAAATTCTTTACTATGTTTAAAACATGTATTTTAGAGTATATTAGACAGAGAACTAATAATTTACAATCTTGATAATTAAGTTAAAACAAAAATATAGCATTTCAAGAGAAATTCAGCATGCATTTTGTTTTCATTGTGTAATAAAGAACATAAGTAAAAGCCCAGTAGTTACTATACCATTTGTAGATAATTTAAATTAATAGTTCCATATGTGGTTATAGTACATCATGTTAGATAAGAATAATGCATCCAAGCTTTTTGTCATGGTGGAGCGGGGCACTGAACCAAGGACCTTACAACTGTACCCTCAGTCCTAGTTGTTTTTGTTTTTTTTTGTTTTGTTTTTTAATCTGGGAACCTGATTTCGCAAAGTGTCCCAGGTTGCCTTTGGGTTTCTCATCTTCCTGTCTTAGCCTCCTCGGTGTCCAGTGTATAGACATGAACCACTGTGCCAGCCAACGTCTTGAAATAAGTCATACTAAAAATGCTTTTTAACAGGTTTCTGATTATGCCAACTCCTTCGACTTCTTGCCAATAAGCCTGGAAATGTCCTGTCTGATCACTGTTTTCAGTGTTTCACTGGGAAAGATTAGTGTCCATCTCTAATGAGTCATTTGATGTATTTTCCTTAAGGATCTCATTTCAGTTGTAAATATTGATATTTGAAATGAGTGGATGGCAGTTTGGTCAAAATCATCTTTACTTTTATTTTTCTGTGATTGGCTGCAAGTGAAATACAAGTTGAGAGGAAAAATTACCACACCAATTTAACACTCCAGTCTGATGTTTTTAACACTCCAGATTCTTTTCACTCTTCCTCAAGATGATAAGGATTATGAAAAAGATTTTCTCTCATAACATTTTCCAGTACTTCTCTCCTTACCCATGTTCTATTTATTCAACAGAACAGTCAGTAGCGTTAAATATATTTTGGGTGGCATCAAAACTGGGACAGTAACACTTTCACATTTTAAATTTCACTTTTTTCTCAATATGCAATGTGCCTTGGCATATTTTCTCTCTGAGCATTGATTCCTCATGCATTCCTTACAGGTTTTCTTCCTAATGCACCCTAATTCGTGTTGTAACAGTGCATAATGTTCTAACTTCACTGAAGAAGTTCCGTTTCTGGAGGCATTTGTATTTTCCTTTTTTTTAAGCTCATCACTCTATTTCAACATGTAAATGTTTCCTATAATTACAGTTTTAACTGGAAGAGTTTCAACCATGGTCTAATCTCACACAAATAGACATCTTGACATATAATAGATATTTTTATCTGCTACTGCTTCTGTGAGTGTCAAACATTCTGAGTTTGCTTTCCTGAGTTCTGGAGAACTTTCGTTGCAAATACTGAATGAACAGAAAGACTCCCTCAATTGGCATTTCTTTCACAATTGCTTTTTGCTTCTTCCATAGGTTGGGCTGACTCATCTACAAGCCTGGTGCTAAAGTGAGAGGTGTTCGGGAGCTCAGCCTCTAAAAGACTGATGAACTCTGGCCCTGGCCTGAATTTCACAATCTTCACTCCCTGAGGTCCTTTCTCTTCCGTGCGCACCCAGTTCACTTCCTCTTAAGATAACAGGTGAAATAAGTAAGACACATAAGCTTATATTCACATGGTTTCCCTAAGCACAAAAATGAAGAAGACCGAAGTTCTTAGAAACTAATGATGTCCAATGTGTGTCTCTTCTTATTTACTATTTATTTGACTAATTTCATTAAATGCCTGTTTAAATCTTCTGTCCAGTGTTTACTGGGTAATTTTTCATGACATGTAGTCCAGTATACTTTGTAGACACATATCCTTAGTTTGACACGCATATGATATACATTTTCTCATTTTCATTTAGGTGTCTTTATGATATCCCTCAGAGAACTTTGTTTTTCAATTTTATGAAGTTTAATTCCTCACTTCCTTAACTGTTAGTGGATTTATGTGCTAAGAATGGTCTGCTTTTTTCAAGTTTTTGAGAATTTCTCTTATATTTTCCCCTACAGGGGTTTTAAATTTCACTTTTACTTTGTGCCTTTGCTTAGTTTTGAGATAAATTTTTAGTTTGGTGTGAGATCACCTCTTTAAGCCAAATTGTTCACGATACTATGACCTTTTCAATGTGCAGCACGGTGTTTTCAAGGCTCTCCTTTAGGACATTTGCATTTATGCTTATTAAGGAGAAAGGTCACCATTCTCTTTTGGTGTTTTTAGTTTGAGTACAAAAGTAATGATAACTTCCAGGGATAAGTTGAATTGCATGGATGGATTTAAGAATATTAGCATTAGATTTTCCCTAGAGTGCTAGTAAAATCCTGTGCCGAATCCATCAGGTCTTGGGCTCTTTTTTGCCAGGGTTTTTATTACTGCCTGTATCTCATTGCATATTTATTGCCAGGATTTATGATGTATACATCACTATCCTCTCAGTGTCACATGACCATAGGTGAGGCTTTTATGAGATGATCGGATTATCTAGAGCGATGCTCATCATTTTAGACCAAGAATGCTCATTAGTGATCTCTTTCACGGGTAACTGAAGTTTTTGGAAGGTTATCACAGGGCAATGGAGCTGACTCACTGTTGAGAGTGGGAAGTGGATGGAAGAGGCAGGGTATGGGGTGTGAAACCTGGAGTGGTATATCTCCTTCCTGTCTCCTTCCTTCTCTCTGCTTCCTATCCTCTTGTCCTTTAAGTTAAGGAGTCCCCAAGATTACATCCTTTTCAGAAAAAGAGATACAGACATGCTAGGCTTTATTTTAAAATGAGAAATCCAGGGATACTTTGGGATTCCCCTCACAATGTTTAGGCACACAGTCACCAAGAGACCTATGTAGTCATGATCCAAGGGAACTCAGCTACTGCTCAGTCTGTTGGTAGACCTTGGCATCATGCATGAAGTGATGATATAAACATGTTACACCCAAGGGTTGTGCAGTCAGAAAGCATCTGCCCAGATTTCAGAGAAAGACTGTGGAGATCAGGCAGTATGCTGCAGTACAATTTTTAATTAAACTTAAAAGTAATGTGGAGATCTCAGGAAGTTAGAGAGCCAGAAAGATGGAGTTTCTCATGAAAGACCCAAATAATAAACAAAGCTATCCCAAAAGAGGCCAATAGCTACACAAAGCAATGCTGTAGAAGTGTGTCACACCAAATCCCTCGAAGATCACAGAGAGTAACCTGAGATCACAGAGAGAGTAACCTGAAAGGCTTTATCTGCCTCCCTGGGTCTTTCCTTCTCTTGCTCTTTCCTGTCTCCTGTGACAGAAGCAGCTTTTCTTCCACCCTGCTCTTCTGCCTTGGTGTTCTTCCATAGCTAGCTGAGGACTGGTTCAGCCAAATAAACCTCTCCTCCTTTAAGATTGGGTGTCAGCCGGGCGTGGTGGCTCACACCTGTAATCCCAGCACTCGGGAGGCAGAGACAGGAGGACTGCTGAGTTCGAGGCTTGCCTGGGCTACATAGTGAGCTCAGAGCCAGCCTGAACTACAAAGTGAGACCTTGTCTCAAAAAAAAAAAAAATTGGGTGTCAGGTATTGTGTCCCAGTGACAAGGGAGTGACTAAGACAAATACAAAAGGAAAAACTTGGTACATCACACAGATCCCACTTTGGTTGACAGAATCATGAGGAGTTTTCTTTTGTAGTCGGACAGCCCAAATGAAAGATTCTAAAACTGATGCATTCCTCTAAGACAGCCAATGTTACAAAAATGAAATAAGCCTTAGGTGAGGACTAACGAATCAGTGCCGTCTACTGCTACTACCAACATTCGTGGTCTGACTTGCCACAGAACCAGAGGCAACAGGACCAAGCAATCATGGCCAGAAATGTCAGAAACCATTAGCTAAAATCAGTGTTCCGCCTTATGATGTCATTGCAATTACTTTTTCACTCTGATGAAAAGCTGAGCAACATATCTTTAAAGATATGATTGAAAGGGGTGCAGGGATAGAGACTGGCTTCATATCTTATTAAATTTGTCGGTCTGTCCCATCAAAGTCAAACAACTCTGCAATATAACGATGGTCTACTGCAAACTTAAAGAAAGTAAGTTCACTTATAAAGCAAATGATTACAACATTAAGTTCAATGTTTTATCTTCCACTGATATGAGTAGGAAGCCCACAAACCATTCAACCTTTAAAAAGGATAGAAAAAATAGTATATTTTAATAGGCTGGCCTGAGATCAGATTTACTTTACATCCTTCTGTCATAATTTTAGTCAAAACTATTTGGAATACCTCTGTTTCTCACAGAAAAGCACATAGGTCAATTTTCTCAAAAATATTATGTCATTTGCATCAGGAAACAACAGTTGTAGAGCTAGGTACCTCTACACGTTTTTAAAGGTGTAGGTGTAACAGATTAATGGAGATTTTCATGTTCAGTGTCAGAGGCCTCTACAGAAATTTTACTCTAAAAACACAAATAAATTCTTTCATCTATCCCCTCATATAACAAAGAACACATAATATCTAATAGTCTTTTTTGTGCCTAGGGAGTATATTCTATATTTAGAAATAGAGTTCTATCTCATTTGTAAAAAGGGACTCCATGTCTTCCAGCAGCTAGTATGAGATAGAAATTAACTACAAGCCCAAACCGTCTCTCTCACAATGTATGCTTTTAGATCCAACTGTTTATAATTTGCGCCAGGGAGAAATGTATCATAAAATACAAACCATATGTCTGAGATCAAAGATGAGCACAGTCAGACCTCACAACAAGTCACACGAGGAGATGACTAAACCTTCAGTGTTATTCTCCACTTTAGCTGTGATTATTACATATATGAGAAAGAAACATTGTCAACATCTGTGACCAAGGGCAAGATTTCAGATTCATGAGTGACTCACTATGTTGGAGTAAGCAGAAAAAAATGCATTACAAACCCACTTGGAGATATCAGTGAGAGAGTCAGAGGATAATCTCTGTGTGAAGATTTGATCATAGTCACTCTGAGTGAAGAGAAAAGGAGCGAAAGTTATCTGTTCTGAACAACAGTGAAGATTTTGGCTCATAGAGAAAGAACCTGAAAAAATGGACAAAAATTTAGCACAGAGGTCTGTGGGTGAAACTTGTTGTGGAAAGAGAATGTGTATTGCCTGTTAATCTCTATCAAAGAGCACCCACCATGGAGGAAGCACCAATGAGTGAAACTGTTTGCCAACTCACACCGCACAGCTTCTGTTATTGGCTGTATCCCTGCTGTACAATGGGTTCATGAAGTCATAAAGGCGCAGAGGCTGCACACACCTCCAGGGGACCTTCTCTCACTACAGCTCTACCTGGCGCTGTGCTTCTGAATCCTACCGGCCTGTGAGCCAGAGAATAATATGAAACCATCTATTCAAAAGATAAGCCATTACTGACAAATTGGTTGCATTGTTTCCCTTCTGTCTTACAGAGAGCAGCGATTTGTCTTGGTAAAAATTGACTTTTTCTTTTCTTTCCTGTAAGACCTCAGGCAAAACTACTAATAGAGAATTAGAGATTCAATACCTGCGCACAGGATCAATACATTAAAATAGTGATTTAGATTTTGCAGCAAAGTGTGCGCCGGGCACAGAGCCATTGGATTTGTTGCTGTAACCACACACCATGCCATGAGAATTTTGGAATAGAGTGGCACAAATAGAGAATTTCAAAACTACAACTCAGGTGTAGCTCAGTGATGCTATCGAATTTGTGATATTAACTTCTAAGTTGTTGACATACTTTAAAATATTGATGTTAAACTGTTCCATTTCTTCAAGGAATAAAAAGCATAGGCCCAGAAGCCAAAACTGGAAATATAAGGCTCTGTTAGGAAGAAAAGACCACCTTTCTGTGTGGAATTGGACAACAGGAGGTAACTGCATTATTAGGTGCCTATGCTCTTTGTGGAATGTCCCTGAGTAGTCATGAGAACTTCTGTAATCTGTCACCAAAGGGGTGTAATGAACTCAGAACTCTTTGGTCTCCTTCTCTTCACTGATCTGTTTTTGCATAAATCCTGCTTGCTCTATTCCCAGGGAAATTCCAATGGAATTAAGCTTGGTAGATGTAGAAAGACGTACATCAGGGGTGCAGAAGACTTTTATTCGGGGCTCTCCAGACTGACAGGAATCACTCGCTGAGCTGCCAGCATCATGAAAAGCTGCCTTGGGTTCTATCTTCATGTTAAAGAGTTGCTTGTCCAGGTTCCCACTGCATCCTGCTTCCTGCTTCCTGCTTCCTGCTCCCTGCTTCCTGCTTTCTGCTTCCTGCTTCCTGCTCACTGTCATTCCAGTGGCCGTCACTGGGAATTGTTTCTGCCTGTCCGTGAACTCTGAACTTCTTGCTGTTTGTATCAAACCCTGAACTGCAGCTTCTCTGGTACAAAACCACAATTCATGTCCTGTGGAACAGGCCACACGGTAGGCAAAATAATATCCATTTGAAATGCCTGTGCTCTGATCCCTAGACCTCTGAGTAAGGCCCTTGACGTGGCAAACGGGTTTTATAGATGTGATTAAACTGAGGACCTTAAGGCAGGGAGCGTTTTGTGTTAAGGGTACACACACCATCTAACCAGAAAAGTCTTAACATAGAAGAGGAAGGAAGAAAGATGACACAGAAAAGTGGAAACCCGGAGAGAGATGGGGACACAGCCCGAAATTACTAGCTTTTAAATTTCAGGAAGAAGACCACAAAGGAAGCAAGATATTAGCTTTGAGATGTTGGACAAGGCATAGGAATGGACTCTTTTTCAAGCACCTACAGTACACTTGTTGATTTGATCTCAATGAAATCCTTTTGAGGCTTCTGACCTACCAAAGTATGAGAAAGTGACTGGCCTAAGCTGCAAAGTTTGTGATAATTTATTATAGCAATAGTATAAAATTAATAGAGGAACATCTTCTGCATATTTATTTTTAGCTTCTATTTTCTTCTCATTTTGGTAACAAAAACATAATAAAGTTTTCACATTTATTTCTGTTTCCCTTTCACGTGTGTGAGACATTAACCTTCCAGATCTGAGAAAGGCAAAAGATTCCTGATGTCAGGTAAATGATTCATATGGTACAGAGCACATATATATCAGTTTATCATGCATTTATTTAATATAAGTATTTAATTTATTTAACCAGTAAATATAAATGAGCCAAAGTTAACTACTACCATTTCCTTACTTACATAGAATACAAAATATGTGACAGACTTTATTCTTTTATGAATTCAATCATACTCAGTGGGAAGAGAGAAGAGGGAAGGAAATGAACTCTTAAAGAGATAATTTTGAATAACAGGCAGATATAATAACTGAAGTGCTCCTAATGCTCCCATGGAGAACATACATATATATATACACCTCTTCTCTAGGCCATTCTTTTATAGCAAATAGGCACAAAGTGACTTTCCTTTTCACTGCTGCCTTTGCATTGAAAAGCTCAGTAAGCCTATTCATAGGGAACCAAATTGATTCACATAATGCAAAAAAAAAAAGAAATGTCTTGTTTCAAGAGGTATTAAATCTACTCTCCTCAGAAAAATCAAAATTAAAGAAGTGAAAATGATGAGAGTGCCCCCTTTTCATTCTAATCACACAAACAAATCAGTGTGCTGGTGATGAATTCATTAATTTTGATTACACATGGCAGTACAGAGTCATTTGAATTAATTCAGTAATCACCATTAAAAAGAAATGCTTTTGAACTTGAGGCTGAGTAGTCATTCCAATTTCTAATTGGACTCAGTCTTAGGGACATGTGTATGAAGAGTATCAAATAAGCTGATTTTATACACAGAAAGGGCGGTCATGGAATTGAATAAAAGACTCTAAAGAGATGACAGCACAGCCTGGGGTAAAGACAGTGTCCATATTAGCTTATGTTTGGACGAGGGCCAGTCATTTCTGACTGAGGGGAAAAGGAATTTCTTCGGCAGTGACACCGGCACATCCTGCTAAAAGGTATGTTTCAAAATACCCCAGATCCAGTGGGATGGAGTAAGGAGTTTTGAAATTTTAAGAAGCCAGCAATGCCAATCCAACTGAACTGTACAATTATTTCTAGAAATCTGATTAGGAGCCCATTTCTTTATGAGAAATTTATTTCTTTAGCAGAATAAAATCTGCCAGTGAGGAGAAATTTACAAGTACATAATCCTTGTGGTAATAAGGGAAACCTCTTTTGATTTTCATGGGATTTCATTGAAGTAAATGAAAATTCTCCCAAGTATCATGTTTTTCATAATCGTCCTGGTGGAATTCAGGCAGCCTATTATTATACACATATCAGACTTCTTTTCACAAGATACCCCATGACAATATCTTATATTCTCAGAAAAGTCAGAAAAACATTTTTATTCTATTTTCATTGAGTTTCATTTGTACAACAGAAAATAAAATCATTTATTTTCATATTGAACAAAAGCTTCCCAAAGAATAGTTTGAGAAAAAGCATGGAGACAATTGATGACTCATATTTTTATAGAAGAGCAATAGAAATTTTAATGAAGTTTGTCACTGAAAACTTAATTCATTAACAATCAGTAATACTGACTAAAACTGCAGATTAAGAGGAAGTTTCTCATGCTGTCTCCATGTAATTCAAAGTGACTGGCCCCACAGAGAACATTTTTTCAGGGTAGGAAGAAAGACATAGCAGTAGTGAAAAACAAAAATAAACCTTATTGTGCTCATTCTGGAAAACAAAATATTAACTATACTGTCAAGTAAAGATTCCCCAGAGCAGGATATTATTGATAAGGACCAAAAGAGAAGCTCTTTAATGTGTGATTTTGAATAAAATCAAATGAACTTCTAAAACAGACAGAAATTCCAAATTTAATAGTCCTGCCTGGCAAGCCAGAGAATAATATGAAGTTGGTCATTTCAGGGAAAACTGCTGCTGGCAGCCTGGTGGCCCCATTTCCCTCCTGCCTTCCAGGTAGTAGCCACATGCAGGTGCTGCGTTACACGGGGATTTTCTCCACATCTATACTGAAGAGAAACTTCTGGTGTCAACTCTCAGGCCCTCAAATCCCTTACGTGACTACACGTTCACTGGACACCTGGGTAACTGTGTCTGCTCCTTTGTGACATTATTTGATTCTCTTTGTTCGTTCTGCACTGTGTCCCTTCCGTCTGCCTGGATGGCAAGTATAGGTGTCTCAGCGTGCTTACTAACTGGAATTCAAGGCTAATTCATTCTTAAAGCCTTTGCTTACTGTATGTCATAAACTGACTTTTTAAAAGTATATGTTTGCAGTGCATAAAGCTGACATTCTTTGTGTGGAGTTGAGGGATAAAAGTTGCAGACGATCAAAAAATGTGTTTAGCCCAAAGTAGCAGGATACATTTATAGGAGAAGCTGAGAAGGCCTTGGAGAAGAATAGAAGTGCAAAATATGTAATGAATTATTTTCTATGAGAAGCCAAGTGGGGAATAAAGATTTGTATGCATTAGCTGACAGTGAGTAGAAGATTCTGGTGGAAACAAAAATATGATTTCATAGTACATCAGCTAATATATTTGGAAGTTACAATGAAGATCAAATTGTGTATAGGTTTCAATAGCAAATTAGGAAATAATCATCATTTCTAATTTTATTTCCAAACACTAATTTAAAATGCATCCAGAAAATTGTGAATTAATTTGTAAACAACTGTTTAAAGTAATTAACTTGGATACGTTATGTAGAGTTGTTAGAGGCTGGCAGACGCTCATTAAAATAACTCAGTGTTATTAACACCAAGGTGCAGATCAAGAGGAAGAGAGTGCTACCAACGCTGTGTCAGTCCGGGAGAACCCAGTGCAGAGGTGACTGTCAGATGCTGCTACAGTGTTAACGGCTGAAATACAGGATAGTTCATCGTCCTCCTGCGCTTCATGCATTAGCCCTGTGAATTTCAGTAACTTACTCCAGAGAAATAATAGAGAGCCGTGGCAAACACGGATCTTAAGATTGGTTTCATGTTCTCCAGCCTACTTTGACATGGACCTTTTCTTATCGTGAATCAGCATCACTACAAATAAATGATCATGATGATGCTAATGGTAAAAATAAAATAGTATAAAATGAAATAAAAATAATACATTGAACACTACTCTCTGCTTTATGTACCATCCATAGAGTTTCATTTTATGGGGTATCAAATTCACTCTGACCCTCCTGCGAGGGAAATAACGAGTTCTTACGCCGCGAGGGAAGCTGGTGTTCGGTGCATTCTATTTGCCTGCTGTTACAGAGGTTGTCAGAGAGAAACAGCATATAGATAAATAATCCTGGCCCAAATCATCCATAAGATAAAATTACAAAATGTCCTGGATTTCTAAGTGATATCGTTTCACTGTGGCAATGGAATTAGTAAAGGAGGCACGTGATTGTTATAGAAAAGAAATGGGTTTGGTTATTTTTCCTCTCAGGCACTCCATGACCCCCGGGTAGGACAAGCCCAGACTATGTTTGCTTATTTTCTTATTTGTTGTTGATGACCTTCGCATTCTCAAACACTCCAGCTACCAAAAGGAAAAGAAAATGTAAACTAAAATAAAATTCTTAGAATTTATAACCTCACCAAATTTTGTTCCAAATTTCTCAGGTTTTCCACACAGAACTGAGGAGTGAATGACAGTGTTGCCATGGTTCTTCAGGATTTTTTCAACACCACTGTAATCTTTGAGTACAGTTATAGAGTGTCACATGTATGACAAGAAGAGCAATATTAAATACTGGTGTTAAATACTGTAACACTGAATCTAATATTTGCACATTATGTAGTACATACTATTAATCATAATTATATTAAAATAGCATTAGGCATTTAAGTATTAAAATGAAATATACATTATATTTTATGCAATAGAATTGACATTTTCTTCTGGAAAATTTAAAACAGGGTTTATATAAAAAATGAGAACAGCATGATGACTCATACCTGTATTTGCAGCACTCAGGAGGCAGAGGCAAGAGGATTGCTGAGTTCGAAGTTTGCCTGGGCTACATAGTGAGCTCAGGGCCGGCCTGAACTACAAAGCGAGAGCCTGTCTCAAAAAAAAAAAAAAATCTTAAAGTATACTTAATCTTAAAGATACAGAAAGAACACAACTCAGAACTTCTACTTGGGACATTTTGACATTTATTTGTTTCAATGTGTAAGAAACTATATATTCTAATAAAATTCTGAATGTACTAGGATCTGTAAGTTAAAGCTTAAACGTTCATCTTATATATGTTGTAATCTATATTATTTTATATATTTGAGGAAATTCTTTGTGAAAATGAGTGAGCCATAATGTGTAGGTTGCGAAAGTTTATAACCATTTCTTGGCACTCTGAATTTACTTTTCTTGATTACACACATAACTAATAAAATGCCATTGAAATCAGCTACCTTCACAACATACATAACAAACAATAATATTATTATTTATGCTAAATAATACACAGTTTCTTCCAGTAGTATCTTTTATCATATATCAGCTGCACCCTGAAACATATGACAGAGGGATCTGTGAATGAGAATAATGATAATATTAATATGGGCAGGCTTTAGTTATAGTGTTACTAAAACTGACATCAACAGTAAATGTCTTATGATTCAAAAGTTTGATTTGCTGTGACAAATTGCTAATCTATAAAACACTGAAATATAAAAGGAGGGCCAGGGATTTAGTTCAGTAGTTTTGGCGTCTGCCTGGTAAGTGAAAGGTCCCAAGTTAGATTTCTGGTACTTTGTACCACAGTGCTGGGTGTGGTGGCTCACGCCTGTAACCCAAACACTTGGGAGGCAGAGGCAGTAGGGTTGCTGTGAGTTGAAGACTATCTTGGGCTACATAGTGAGTTCAGTGTTGTTCTGAGCTACAAAGTGAGACCTTGTCTTAAAAAATTAAAATATAAAATAAAATAAAATTTTAAAGCAAATAAAGGCAACCAATAAAACAGTAGAAGACAGTGGATTATTTAATAGTAGAGTTCAGAAGGGGATGACAATACTCTCTTGGTTGTACAAATAAGAGAACTGATGAGACTACAGGAACATTTTTAAGTAAATTGAGTTTTCAAAAGGTAAAAACTGGATTAATACTGTATGAGTGATTTGTGGAACAGATCTGTAGCAAAAAGATCCTTGGTTCAGCTTAATCCCTTTTGATATCATAATGCACATGTGGAATAGAGTGGTTTATAATACACTTTGTAATTTTTTTTAATTTGGGTAGGAAAGCAATGTAGTATTCTTCAAAGTATTATTAAATACTTATTGATAGTGTACCAGTTGGTAGGTCTAGTTTGTTTTGTTATTGAGGCTTGAACTCAAGACCTTCACACTGAGCTACATGCCCTACTTTTTTTTCCATTTTTTTACTTTGGGACGTGTTCTTGTGAAGTCACTAAGTAGCCTAGGCCAGACTCAAACTGTGAGTCACTGTGATACGCCATCATGAGTATGGCTTGTTCTACTATAAACCACTACTTCTATAATATAATGTGTTCATTTCTCTCTGGCAGTGGTAGTTTGTTTATTTCTAGTATCTGTCTAAAACAATGTCTTCCCTGGATACCTGTGGTCTTTCCTCTTCCTGTATTTCACACCACCTCTGAGTCCTAGATCTCCTTGGCATGCTCATGTAGGGAATGTGAGAAGAGAAGACATGCAGGGACAGGGCATGGCTGGAATGACATGAAGATGACCGTAGACATGACCACCTGCTCGCTGGAAATTGCCTGTGTTCACTTGCATTCACTGGAAAGACCCCACACCCCATGCTCACTTCAGAAACAGACCGTTGTGTAAACAAATGCAAAGACCCTGATTGGCTCAGGGTTCTTGTGAGAACCAGCACGGTAGGATCTCACGCTCAACTCAGCTCCTGGGCTCCTCCTGTCCTACAAGCTCACGGTTTCTTATTCTCTCCAGATACCATACTTTTGCTTTTTAGAACGTCGTTTTAATGTATATCCAGGTTTGGATGCATGAATTCTGTTTGAGTACTTTAGAAGGGGCTTTGGATTACAACGTTCCAGACAGACATGTGCTACTATATATGATGATCAAATTTTTGCCTTGTCAATGGGGAACATTTTCTTGTATGTAAATATACTCACATCAAGCTCAAAATTTTATTTTATTTTATTTTATTTTATTTTATTTTATTTTATTTTATTTTATTTTATTTTATTTTATTTTTTTGAGACAGGGTCTCACTTTGTAGTTCGGGCTGGCTCTGAGCTCACTATGTAGTTCAGGCAAGCCTCGAACTCAGCAATCCTCCTGTCTCTGCCTCCCGAGTGCTGGGATTACAGGCGTGAGCCACCACGCCCAGCACTGTGGTATGTGGTATTGATTGCTGGTGGGCGTGAGTCTCCATGTCCAGCATTGTATGTGGTTTCCGGGGATCGAACTCAGGACCTTGCGCTTGCGAGGAAGGTGCTGGAACCACTGAGCTAATCTTCCGGCCCTCAAAATTTTTCTTTTTAAAAATTCTATTTCACAAAGACTTCATCCGTTGATATGAATTTTGTAAACTGGTTCTGTGAAAATCGCAATTCATATTTCATAATGTGCCTTAATTGAGGAATGCATCTTAGAATCAGACTATGGAAAGATTTCTCATCATCTGTGCACCATGTTCTCCAAATACCATTCCTCCGTACTTGGCCTACCTCCTGGAAAGAAGAGAACTTGAGTTAAAATTTTCTCAAAGTATTGCTAAGTAATCTTACTTCTTTCAGTAAGTTATGATAGAACTGCATGTACTATACAGAATACAAGAGTGTAGTAGAGTTGACATTTTTACAAAAAAAGCTGAAAATTTGTGCAGAGTTAGAAAAACAAGTGTTAAAACTTTATACTGAAATACATAACATATGGAATTTCTTGAAGCTTTAGACTTTGGCAAGGAATTTGTAGCAGTTTGTCTTTTATTGAAGTTCTAATCATAATGTTTATAGGGACTAAGAAAATGCTCAAAAATTGTCATGGCAATGACAGTAAGAAAAATAGATATTAATAAACGCAAATGTAGAGCAGAATTATAATTTTCAGGAAAAACTACAAGTTTTGAGGCAAATATGAGATATGACACAAGGTTTATTTTATGATGATAAATGTTACAATCCTGAGTTAAAGATAGAATAATCATGAGTTTGTCTGCACAAAAAATCATAGTAGTTTTTTTTACTTATTCAAACCAATCTTTTTTAGATCAAGTACATTTAAAAATCATTTAATACTTACTTTAAATGATTCAGATAAAATATGGTTAAAAGAAAGTAGGCAATTAATTTCAAATAGTTAAAGGATGATATATCTTGCATTATCCTGGCACAATACTCATACAAGGTGTACAAAGAGAGATAGAACTAAAGTTCTTCAAATATTGAAAATTCTTGTTAGAGGCCCCACTTAGGAGTGTGTGGAAATTCAGCAAGAAAACTGATGTTGAAAGCATTCATAAGAGATTGATCAGTGATGAGTGAGAAAGAACAGAGGGTAAAAGAAAAAGCAGCCAAGAAGCATATGAAGAAATGTTCAACATCACTGGTCATTCGAGAGATGCAGATGAAAACAACACTGAGATTTCATCTAACTCCACAAAGAGTGGCTGCTATTGTGAAATCAACCAGTAATAAATGCTGGCAAGGATGAGGGGAGAAAGAAACCCTTCTCCACTGTTGGTGGGATTGTAGACTAATACAACTGTTATGGAGATCAGTGTGGAGATTCCTCAGAAAACTAGGATAAGAAGTCCTATTTGACCCTGCTATTCCCCTGTGAGGAATATACTCAAAGGAATTAAAAGAATCATATTGTAAAGACATATGTACACCTGAGTTCATATCAGCTCAGTTTGTGATAGCCCAATCTAGGAAACAAGCCAGATGCCCATCAACTGTAGACTATATAAAGAAGATGTGTTTTTTCTATAAAATGGAGTATTACTCTGCCATAAAGAATGACAAGTTTCATTCATTTATGTGCAAATGGATACACCTTGAGGACACACTACTAAGTGAAATAAATAAATGACAGATATGTAAATACCATATCTTTTCTCTGGTATGAGAACCTGCAGATGTAAATGAGTTCTAGAATGTATGATAGATTTTGTAAAATAGGAAATATTCAAAGAGAATGTGGGGGAACGTAATGAGCGGAAAGAATAAATATGATTTGGAAAGAGAAATAGCATGTACATAAGGAGTGGGGGGGTGGGGTAGGGATATGGGTAAAAAAAAAGAATGAACTTGTGTCATATACTGGTACAAATTCCCCAATGTTGAGTGTGATTGTGAGCTGTATATAAAATATACCATTAAAGAATTCAATTTTTAAAACAAAGAATACTCAAAAAGATATCGTGGCAGGAATCCTTTTAATAAGTGGTGAATGCTGATATGGAGTTACAGAAGATCTGAAAAATACTGTGAAAGAATCAGTAAGGAAATGTCACAGACTGTGTGAGACTTCAAGGCAAAATCTACTAGGTCAATGGGAAATTTCAATACATTGCCTACTCTTTCTCTTACTTTTTTTGTGATGAACAAGATAATTAAGAGCCTATTTTGTTATGATCAGCTGAAACCAACTTCGATGCTGATTTATTTACCAATCCTTATATGTCTATGTTTAATGGCTTTTCCCTGTTTTTTAAAATTGATTTTATTGGTACACTTTATATGTACATTATGATCATAATGAACATTGAGAATTTGTACCACTACATAGAACATCTTAATTCTCAATGTACAGGGCTATGCTGAACTGAGCCTGGTTTTACCTGTGCACGATGTGGGACGAAGCCATTAGATGGCGGTACTACCAGCTACCTGAGCACGCACTTGTGTGTTCAGATCACAGATGTTTGTGAACAAATCCGCTAGATGGAGAGTCTGACAGTCGCCCTCCGTGCTCTGGTTCTCAGGCCACACACCCAAGAGTATATCCTATTTATAGCAAGGGTTGCCAAATTTTAAAGGTATTATTGATAGCTTCAGAAAATTATTTAAATATTTGATGTGATTCTTTAGAAAAATTATATTTAAGCACAATTTTTTAAATTTGAATCTTTAATGGTACATTATATATACACATCATGGTCACACTCAATATCGGGAATTTGTACCAGTATAGTACACAATTTAATTCTCATTTTCCCATTCCCTTGCTCACCCAATAATCCCCTGTTCTCTATATACATAAGCTTTGTTTCTTTTTTATTTTCTGTATTATTTTAGAAACTAAATTTTAACAAGGGAAAAATATGACTTTCATTTTCTTCTGATAAAAATAAGTTTTAACTGCCTGGAAAATGGTATAGCAATATTGTGCAAAATGAAAAAAGTAAGATAAAGAAAAAAAGGAAGAGAGAGAAAAAAGTAAGAAAGTCTTAGCAAATTTTGATTAGGCTATGAAAGTGTATATACTTAGCCATCTTTGGTTTTGCTTGCCTTAAAAAGGACAGTAATAAAAATTATAAGAGTATTTCATGTGACATTCTTTTATTCTATTTATTTATTTATTTATTTTTTTTTTTTTTTGAGACAGGGTCTCGCTTTGTAGTTCAGGCTGGCTCTGAGCTCACTATGTAGCCCAGGCAAGCCTCGAACTCAGCAATCCTCCTGTCTCTGCCTCCCGAGTGCTGGGATTACAGGTGTGAGCCACCATGCCTGGTAATGCCACATTCTTTTGATCTAGAAACAATACATAAATACTTTCAGAACAGTGACAAAAATATTTTCAAAAGAGCAATTTTCATATTAAAAAAGGAAACAGACACATGTTTTGTTCTGACACATGGAAAACTTGAGAATTACCCATAAACTTGCTGCATTTGATGTAATTTTAAGAGGGAGAAGGCCCCATTGTTCAATTAAGAAACATTTTTCATAACACCCTATGAGTGCTTTTTTTTTTTTTTTTTTTTTTTTTTTTTTTTTTTTTTTTTTTTTTTTTTTTTTTTTTTTTTTTTTTTTTTTTTTTTTTTTTTTTTTTTTTTTTTTTT
>PVIC010022004.1:0-28065 GCA_004025085.1 Thryonomys swinderianus
TGTATCCATTATTATATGTTTGAAGCAGGAGTTTGTGATCTCTCAGTTACTTTTATGAAACATTTAAAAACATCTCAAATTAGAGTTAAATGTGTAGTAATTTTGCCAAATATTTTACTTATGTGTTTTAGAGTTTTGTCTTATGACTTTAAAAATACATATTTTAGAAATCTGTACAAAGACATTCAAAGGTTGGGAAAAGATAGCAAGGTTTTGACAGCAGAGGGATCTTACTGTACAAAAACTTTAAAGTATCCAAGTTTGCAGCTCTTGAAGATAGTCTGTCGACAAGAGAAACCTGAGAACACACGGCAGGTGCAAAAAGCTGAAGTAATCAAATTCAGGTATGGTGAAGACTGCTTTTCCTGATGAGATCAGGGAATGGCTCCATTAAGATTCATACTGTGTTCTTACATTTTTAAAAAATGTTTGCAGCTGTTCTGTGAAAAACATCATGAGGAAGATGAAAAGAAAAGCAGCCACAAAGTGGGGTACAACGTGTGCAAAACATGTATCTAACAATGCACTTGTATCCAAAATACACAAAGAACTCTTTTTTTTAAAATTGAATTCTTTATTGGTACAATTTATATACATCTCACAATCATGTATAACATTGGGGAATTACAAAGAGCTCTTAAACTCAACACTAACAAAACACGCTACCCAATTTCAAAATGGACAAAAGATTTAAACAGAAACCTACTGAGGGAGATAAACAGATGGCACATAAGCATATGAAAAAGTGCTCACATCATTTGTCATTAGGGAATTGCAAAGGGAAACAATAATTATATACTATCACCCACCTATTAGAATGGCTAAAATCCAAAGCCCTGAAAAGGTTTTCTGGCAAAGATGAGGTGCAGCAGGGACCCTCACTCCCGGCTGCTGGGAATGTGAAATGGTACAGCCGCCTGGGGAGACAGTTTGGCATTTCTCACGAACCTAAACATCCTCTGAACATATCGTCCCATAATTGTGCTTCTAGGTATTTATCTCAATGATGTGAAACTTAGGTCTGTACAAAAACTTGTGCAATAATGCTGAAAGAAGTGTTACTAATAATCATCACAAGCTGGAACCACTGAAGCTTGATTGGTTAGGTGAACACAGACAGTGATGATAGAGCCATACATTGGAATATTACTCAATGAGAAGAAATAAGCTCTTAAGCTAGGAAACACAGATGAATTTTAAATGCATATTGCTAAGTGGAAGAAACTGCTTTGACAGGGTTACATAAGGATTTAATTATATCCCTCTTCTGGAAAAAGTAAAGACTGTAAAGACAATTTAACAAATCAGTGGTTTTCAGAGGTTCAGAGGAGGGAGGGTGCCTGAATGCACGAGCAGGGTTGTTTATTTTTACACTCAATTTACAACTCTGTAGGATGCTTTCGGTTGGTAAGTGACAGTATGCATTTGGCAAGCCGGTACACTGAGAAGCATAAAAAATGTGACCACACATACAAATTTTCTGGCACTAAAACAATTTTGTTAGATCTTATTGTGTCCTCATCGGTAACATAGAAAATTGTGTGATTTGTTTAGAATTGTATAGTCAGCCCTCTATATTCACAGGTTCTCCATCCATGGCTACAATCTGCTTTGGAACAGAAATATCTTTTAAAGTATCTGTATTGAATACCTGGAGAGTTTTATACAGGTTAATACCAGTATAAAATCTACTAACATAGCATTTACACTGTAGTATAAGTAAATCAAAGATGACTTAAAATGTACAGGAGAATACGCATAAGTTATGTGCAATCATTGTGCCATTTTCTGTAAAGGACTTGGGCATCTGAGGATTTTACTAACATCAAGAGGCTCTGGGTCCAGTCCACTAACACCAAGGAAAAGCTGTATTCTGCATTACTATTTTTTTGATAGTTGGAATATTCTGTTTGGGCCAAATGTTAATTTTGAAATAACCCAAATGCCCATCAACTGATGAATTGATAAAGAACATGTGGGTTTCTTTTATACATTGGTGTAGTACTCAGTCATAAAGAATAAACTTGAGACATTTCTAGGCAAATGGATGTATCTTAAGACCACACTCAAGTGAAATAAATCAAACACACTTATAAATATCTTGTTTCTCTGGTGTGAGAAACCGAAAGTGCACATAAGCACCAAAATGTAAAAATAGATATTGTGAGATAGGAAGAACATGTTCAAATGAGAAAGAGAAGTAGGAAGGGGGAAGAAAGGAAGGGTAAAGGAAAAATGGAATCAAAGCTTTTGTAAAGAAGGAAAGGAAGGAAGTGAGGAGAGGGAATGGGAAAAAAGATGAACAAGGACGATGGAGGGAAGGCATGGGAAAGGAAAGAAAATGTCAAAGATAAGTAAAAAGTGCAAATAAAGCTTATGTAGATGGTGGTGTTATGGGAATGGAAAAAATTAAAAATCAAGATATAACATGTATAGGTGCAAATTCTCAATGTTGAATTTCATTAAAATTTCCCTAAATGTACCAATAAACTCAACAAATGTTTTAAAAAAGAAAAAATGTATTATGTACAGGTACAAGTTCTCTATGATGAATGTAATCATTATGTATGTTTAAAATGTACCCGTGACATTAATTAATTATAAAAAAGATTGCTAGCTAAGACTGAAAATAGGGAATGAGGTGGATTTTGGGGGGAGAGAAAACAATACATGAAATAGTATTGAAATAGCAAAGTAAACAGACTGGGAAACACAGTAAAATTGCTAAGCAGCAATGTTCATAGAAAGTAATTTAGAGAGAGAGTAGTGGGCACATTGCTATATTATGTTCCATGTGTAGGTAAAGAATAGGTGGATAGCTGGATTGGAGCAAAGGTACATCTTAACAAAGAAAAATCAACAAAGGAGAGGGGACCAAGGAAGAAGAAATTTTATGCAAGAGAATGACTATAAGGCTGCACCATGGGTTTTAATAAATGCCTAAGAGAGAAGAGAAAATATCAGAGTTTGACTAGTGAAAAATGGAAGAATAGATTACCAAAGCATTTGAGGTGGTGTACAGACAATGGAACAGATATAACTGAGATACGAACTGGTTGCCAGGAATGGAAGGCTGTCCATAGGATGAGCACAAAATGAATTGGTTAAAGTAGGTTTGAAGGCAAATTCACAAGGAGAGCTCAAAGAATTAAACAGGAGGATGCTGAAAAGATCATGCATGTTTGATGTATTAAGACCCCTAGAAAACAACACAAGACAGCAAGAATCAACGCTAGTGATTCAGGTGCTACAGCCATCCAGAAATCAGATGAGAAAACCTGGAATTTCATATGTAAAAGGAACAATGAGCCTGGGTGTCATGAGATGAGTAATAAGAAATTCAACTCTCCAAGGTAGTAATGACCAGATCAGGAGAAGAAAACCCATCTTCACAACCAGTGATAACTTTGCAGGGGAACACAGCCACCAACTGAGAGGCCTAGAGCAGCTAACATGTGCTCAGAAGAGAGCCACACTTTCGTTTTGAGATGATGAAGAAGAGTTCAGAGAGCATGCTGGATCTCCTCAGGGTGGAGTGGAATGTCAAAGGGCACACATTGTGTCACAACCTTAATGACCGTCATCATTTCCTGGTTTCTGCAGTATTGCAGAGGAAGGTTTACGCAGGCTGATGCAGCATACCACATTCTTTCACATAAATGGAAACGATGCAGTAGAGACTGGTACTGGATACAGAGCTTGCACATGCAAAAAATGAAACAGAAACAATAATGGAAGTTAAAAAGGTGTATTAGCAGCAATGCCTCTGGGGGGTCACTAACACTAATGGCAGGAAATTTTATACCCTGCCCTAGTGCCCTTGTCAGTAGACAGTGTGAGCTAATTATAGTGTGAATACTCTCAGCTCTCTTTATCAATGGGTTGAACATAGGTAGACTTAACCAATCATGTACATAAAATATTTTAAAAATATATCTGTGCTGAACATATACAGATATTTTTCTCATTAATTATCCAAAATAGTACATCAGCTCTTTACATAGCATTTGCATTGTATTTATTTGTATGTTTTCAGACATTTGCTGAAAGTAATATAAAAGCATAGATAAGAATAGATGGTGGGTTTAGATAAAATAAGATTTAGAGGTATGTAAGATTGAAGCAGGTGTGTAGTTGCATAGTTCATCATAGTGTCCTGTCTACCTTTGTATATATTTCAAATTATCCATAGTAAAAGTTTTAAAAGATTGAACATCAGATAGTAAAATAGAAAACTGTTCAATGTTTGTTTCAGTTCAATATCATGAATTATAATTTGCACTAAATTTGAGGAATATAGTGATAGAATATTCAAGTGCCTGATCTTTATGTTGTCTCTGGCTTAAAGGAGGGCAATTAGCAATCTAAAAAAGGCAAGTTGAATTTAAATTTTCTTAAAAACAATGAGAAGTCATTTTAAACAGGGAAAAGATCATCTGACTTCTCCATATTATTATATATAACAGGATGAAGTGGTTGAAAAGGACTAAAGTGCATGAATGTGACCCCAGCTGAGGCTATTACAGACATTTATGCTCATGTTGGTGGAGGTTTGTGATACAGAGATGCAGAAGAGGAGAAATGTGAGCAACTCTGAAAAGAAATATTGGTTGAGTGCGTAAGTATCATAGGGCTGGGGCATGTGATCTCGAAGGCCAAAGACAAACTAGGGGTTAAATCAGACAATTATTTCCCACTTAAATTAGGCCATAAATCTTTGCCATTTCTTTTCTCAGAAACAAGACATTCTTGTGGACCCCTGGAACAGGATCTGCACTTCTTACCAGGGCTTTCAGAAGCCTGGTTTTACATATCTCATTGGATACTTATTTCTACAGTATACACTAAGACCATATATATTTGAGTTGATGAAATAAGGTGAGAAATATTACAAATTCTTTTTTGGGGGGAAAAACTACTCAGACTGCACATAATTCTCATTTTATCAAAAGTGTACTTTATGTTTTAGTATAAACACAAGCTTCTGCATGAGCCTCCCATTCTGGACCTATGTCTTCTTACATATGCTGAGCTTGTAACCCAGAGCTATGTTCTGCATGTAGGAATTACTTCAATGTGACTTTATATATATTATAGTGATTTTCACATATTTTCCCCAATTAAGTTTCTACCTCTTAAGGGCAAAAAGTGTGTTAATTCACCTTTATTTTCCTTGGGTACAATACCTTAATTTATTGTCACAAAGCTTTGAATTACAGTAATTTATTATCCCCTTGCATTTGTATTTTTCCAAAATATAGATGAATAACAAAACTTTCCATGGAAAAATTGATTTTAACTTTACATACTTAATAAATGCTCATTTAGTTTGTGAACACGTGTGATACCTTAAGAGATTAATGACAGGGCAAGTTCATGAGTGCATAAAATTCTTTATTTAGAACAATAAAGTATATGTTTATATAATGTAATTTCAAATTCAAACCTGTATAAAAAGGGTCAGGACATATACCTATTTTAAAAAGTACACATACAGTATATACACATACACATCACATTTTACAACTTTTTTATTTAATTAAACTTCAGTCATAATAAAACTATTTAAAATAGTGTTGACATACATTTACATTACAATAAACAAACTGATCTATGACTGAACTAGCGATATAACTGTGCATCCATCTAAATGTCTGAATACTTTTCAAGTCCATTGATTTAAAAAAACAGTGGCAAGTGGACATATTAATTACACATTAATGCTTAAAATACAGGAGAAAGGGCTGTTTTGTTTGCAAAATGATATTGAGTCTTGCATCTCAAAAATCAAGTAACTGAAAATACTACTGTTTTTAAATAATTATCTTAATTATATTTTTAAGAACATTCTAAGAATGTAACTGGCGATGACAGTTACACATTACAATGCTTAGCAAACACTTTAGAATCAATATACATTTTAATGTGTTATTTTAAAACAATGTTTTGTTATGAAAGTAACATTATTTTAACTTTATAAAAAGTATTTCAAAAGACTAGTTCATGGAAGACAGCAACACCATAAATTAGGTGATTGAATTTTAACCTGAATTGAATTTTAAAGCCAAATTCAAACTAATATCTGCTCCAACATAAGCTGGCTTCCTTTAAAAGTCTTGTCCTACTTTCCAATTTTAAAATTTATTCTATGGATTATCCTTTTGTGAATTGTTTCTAAAATATCTTTCTGCATTCAAAAACTGTATGAGCATCTTCTACCTCAGCTCTTGGCTCTCAGAAAAATGAGAACATTCAAATGTTTAATTTGGTGCATTTCCAGGCATCACACACATCTTAAAGTTTATCTTCCCGACTAGAATACACTACTAATTTCCTTTCTTTGGAGGTGATCCAAAATGTTTATTTAAGCAAAGTAAAAGCCATCTTTTGTGTAAATGGTTATCTAACTCACCCTACCTGCAACTGAATTTCACTTTTACTAATGGAGACTATTTACATTAGAAACAAAAATGACTAAATTTTTTACGGTCAAAATGCTTATTCACAGAGAACAGAGCTGGATATTTTATATGGGATGGTCTCCGCTGTACTGCAGATTAATCTGCGTTGTCAGTCACACGGCAGAAAAGGGTCATGCCATGCAAGGACCTCCAATTTCATCATAAATAAATAATCGACACTCTGAGAGGAGAGGTGCTCTGCCACACTGCTCACTGTGACAGCGGAGCTTCTGACAGTCTTGCCGACATCCGTTCTCATTAGGCCAAACTGTTTTTTCGAAGAATCTCCTTCTTCTTAAAGAAGAACAGGTATGGAACGGCCAAATGCCCCGCACTAGAGTCATGTGTTGACACCCAAACCGAGCCTACAGAAACACTTTAGGAAAGAGCTGTGGTTTCAGAGTGTGTTCTTCCGTTTATTTATAACTTCAGCTGAATGAGAGTGCTAAAATGTACTATAAAGTTTCTCCAAGTAAAATGTGTTTTATTCTTACTAAAAGCAAATACTTCATTAGGAACACATACTTTCTCATATCTTCATTTTTCACACATGTGACCTTTTCCTAAGAGGATAAGTTTCTTAATCTATTACTGTATTAAAAAATCAATTGGACTCTGGCTCACCACCAGTGGCTGTATGTAAGCACATTCCACCGTCATGTTATCTGGGAAGATTCAGGGTTACGGGGCAAGCCCTTCCACCACACAGCCAGTTTTGTCACAGACTTGGTCTGGACCAAAGAGCTGCAAAAGTCTCAGTATAAGTTGGAATATACAAGCCTTCAAGATCATTCTAACAACAAGACAGTTTGGAAACACTGTGAATGAGAACTATCAGATACACGGCACCAATTTTAAAAGGCTATTTTATGATTTATCATCTCAGTTTGAATTTTGCATCACTTATAAAAAAGTATGTTCAGAACATATATGGGATCAAATAAGCAAAGATAGATGCATATTTTTACTCCAAAGTAGATGTGACATAATTAAATGTCCAAGCAGCTAGCATCCAAAATAGTGTTCAGCGCTCTTCTATTGTTCATGCACTTCACTGACCTTTAGTGTTTGAAAAATTGCCAATCCATGTAACTCCCCACGAAGCCACAGAACAGGCAGGACATTCCTCTCCTCCTCTACTGTGACCGGTTTCCTACCCTCCTAAGCTTGTTTACTTAACTCTATTAATTAAGACCATTCTCTTGAGTGTTAAACCCACCTATAGCATTGAGAACAAAAGTTTATTTCCTGTACTCTCAAGCTCAAGACACAGCATCTCCACATACCCAAGTAAACTGAAATCACTGGATAAAGAAACCAAACCACTAGCATGAGACTACAAATCGTCTCAATGTATACACCATCTACACATATAAGTCATGTTACTCTATCCCTATGTTCCTCAGAACAGTCAGTGCCACACACACAGATAGGTTCTTTCGGCAATGAAACTTATCTCTAATTTTATGACTCATCAGTGGTTCCATGGGCTGGCTGAGGGCCTGCAAAGTTTCCCAGTGGACTTGCGTTGATCCCTAGGGGAATGACTCGTGCTGTAGGAAGCACAGCACTTTAAAGAACAAAGAAACCATAGAAATCATCTGATCTCTTTGGTATAAAAAAGTGCAAAGGCCACAGACCAGAGTTGTATTTGGATTGCTTTTGAATATAAGCTAAAAATCCAACTATACTAGAAATGTTGGGTATTTGAAATCAAACAAAAGCTACCATTTAGTTTTTCATGCCCTTTCATATAGTAACATTAAAAGTGGTCATCTTAGGGTTACAGTACACAGCAGTGATGCTACTACAAAATTTAAGTTCGAACAAGAGACTTTGGATTCTTTTAGGTATTTGTTCATATGTTAAGAGAATTTTCATCAAAATAAAACTATGGGAAAAATCACTGTTTGACTTTGTTTAGATGTTTTTTTGACTATTAAAACACTGACCAAGAGATTTATTTTGTAGTGCACCACAGATTTTATTTTAAAAGTGTAATGTCCACCTTGGGAATTCTGGCCAAATTCACTCTTAATATGACAAATGTCATCATATTTTAAGTAACAAACTGACATGCATAACTACATAGAGCTCTCTTTTTATTTTTAGTTCATAAACTCTAATGTATATAGGGTACCTGATTTTAAATAAATTGCTCCTTTAAACAGATAATGGTGATTATACTATAAATAACTAAAATTTCCTGATTCTTCCCATTATTGTAAAAGCCAAGTAACCTAGTTTTCAACATCCATAGTAGCATGGGGTGTGACTCTCTAACCTTAGATACTAAATATCATAATTTATTTTTACTCTCTCCCATGGTAGAAATTAAAAATGGGACCATCATACATTCAGCACTTTCCCTCATGTCCGGTTATGTAACACCGTGATAGTTTGGGTGGATAAACATGTCATAATATAATTTGCAAACACAATTTATATACTTTAGACTAGCCAAGGCGAAAGGCTGACTTTGCCAGGATGCTAAATGTCCTCCTCGACACATTCTGCTGGTCAGGCTCAGTCTCTTCCTGTGATGACTCTTTCGGAAAGACCTCCCTCTGCCAAGGTCACTGCTCTAATTCAGAATTGACCCCCTTCCTCCCCCTACCCCCCACCCCCCCGCAGAGACAGAACCAATCAACCGTGTCCATTTCTCTAGTGGGACGTGCATGGGTCTGGTCTACGTCAGGAAGAGATCAAGCTCAAACTCCTCTCATTAATCAGCAACTACGAAGCTGACACGCCTGTCCCATCACTAAGTCTCCACTGCTTTCCACACTACCCAATGGCTGACGCTACTGAGTTTTTTCATATTGTTTTCTAGATCCCTTTGAGAAAAGCTGATCCCCCCCACCCCCCAACTAGCCAGGCTGCAACCTACTTGCAGAGACTGGGATTACTACAGGCTGCAGACTGTAACTGAAGAGTAAAGCTGTGTGGCTTCTCAGCACTTAAGACGTCTCCGGAGCCATGCAAATTGTGCGTGCAAACTGGGACACGTGCTTTCTCTCCCATCATCCCTTGCAAGTTCTGAATGAGACTGCAAGTCTCTCCGGTCCTTAAAATAGAGTGCTGCTCCATGCAAGTTCTTCTTTATAGAGGATTAATTCAGCGTCAGTTTCACAGTGAAACACTCTGTTCCAAGTTCTGAATCATCCATATAAAGTCATGGGTAGCAAGAACAGATAAAGACGAGGTCTGTCGCTTCAGACAGAATAGGAATTGGGTTAAAGCTGCTTCATTTATGAAGCAAACATGAACTGTTACCAGCCTAGAGGAGAAGGAACACAAAAGAGAGAAGTTATGGTGTGTTTTCTTTCTGTCTTCTTTTCGTTCTCCACAGCTGAATGTTTATGTAGCCCCCAGATTGAGCAACAGACTTACAATATGTCCTTCACTTTGCTTAAAAGAATGTTGGAGAATTTTTTTCTTAGTTGATCATCCCTAGAAACACTCGAATTTATCTGAAATGACTTCTCTGTCTGTTGTCCATGTCCTCCGAGCAGGAGATAAACTCAGTGAGGGCAGGGGAATTTGTTTTCCTTTTTTACTGCGGACCTTAACTCTTGACACAGCCTTTGGCACACAGGACCAGCACACACTGGACCACGATTCTAAGAATGATGAACCATCAACTGTGGTTTTTCACACCTCCAAACGTATAACCAGTTCTCTCGGTTCATGGTAAGACGGTTACCGAGCTATTTAACCTTGGGTTTCTGTAGCAAGGGTTTAAAAGATACTAGATTCATAATGAGGGGAGAAGGTGTGGAGGCCACGGCAGTGTCTGGAGAATGGAGAGTAGAGAAGGGAAGACAGAGTTCTGTTCCGGTAGAGCCACTGTCAGAGGCCCCCAACCGGGATCAGGCTCCCAGCCAGTGAGCAGCTTCAATACCCCAGCTGTCCGGCTACGTGCAGACAACCACTGCTCCTTGCTGTGGAGACAGCAGCAGCACATTTCATTCAATATGTCCTTGGGAAAGAAAACCCGAACTCCTAACATCACAGTCTGGCAGAGCCCCCAGGAGTTTCCCTGGGCCACAGGGCACAAAGTTGTACTTGGTAAACCACAAAGGCCTTCCTCTGTTTTAGTTCATCAGTTTGGTGTCAAACCACTGCTCCACAAGATTTTTCAACTTTTCCCTAAAACATTTGTTTGTCGTTATGTGTTTGGTTTTTTTGTTGTTGTTGTTTTTTGAGACAAGGTCTTGCTTTGTAGTTTAGGCTGGCCCTGAGCTCACTATGTAGCCCAGGCAAGCCTTGAACTCAGCAATCCTCCTGTCTCTGCCTCCCGAGTGCTGGGATTACAGGCGTGAGCCACCACACCCAGCAGTCATTATGTGTTTTTTAAAAAGTATAGATAATATTTACACTTTATCTGACAGATAATCCCTACTGAATGTTGGGGATTATCCTTACTTTTGTCTATCAGTCCTAGAATTGTAAATGCCTGGATTGAAAATATCGGTACCATCTTGCAGAATATTTATACAGTCTAGTAGTATGAATAGTAAGAATTATTGTTTTATCCCTAGGCTCTTTAAAAGTCATACATTAAACTCTGTATTACTTGACAATTTACCAGAGAAGCTAGGAACTCTCTATTTAGAAAAGCAGAATTAAACCTAGAGAGAAAAATTAGAAGATGTTAAGAGAAAACTTCAGAAATCCCACCATGTATGGAAAATATTTTTAAATACATTATGGCTAAAAAACAAAAAGAAATCACAAAAAAGCAGAAGGATATTTTCAAAAGGTAAGGACAACTTGAGATTCTAGACTTAATTAAATGTACAGAAGCAAGATTGGAAATCTATTTTTATTTTTGTCTCTGGGTTGCTGAGCAAACCAAATAAACTTGAAGACTCACCACTATTTTTCCCATAGAACAAAACTACAATTTTTATAATGATACACTGGACTTTTACAACAGTCTCATGAAATAAACAGGACAAGTATTATTATGGCTTCATTATACAGTGATGTCTTGCTTAATGACGGGGATATGGTCTGAGAAAAGGCTCATTAGGCTCATTGTTGTTGTGTAGACATCGCAGAGTACTAACACAAGCCCAGATGGTGTGCCTGCTGTGTTCCTAGGATCTCACGGGATGACTGTCTGATGTCATACATGTGGTGTATCTCTGGATTCCCAAGCCCTGTGCCTTCCATGTCTGAGTTTGATTTGAGGTTTTCCCTGTTCCAACTCTAAAAAATCTACTTTCTTCTGGCCATAGCTGAGAACTGCAGGAAAGTTCTAGCTTGTGTTTCTTTTATCCATCTCCCCACATGGCTCACTATCGTACAAACTGCTTTCTATGTTTACCACAGTGAGTTACTGCATAAACTATTACTGCGTTCATGCTACAGACACTTGCTATTTACTGTCAACCAGACTGGACCTTTTCTATGACCATGAAATCTCTCTTGCTGGATCTCCATTAAGAATCTTTGTACATGATTCTCAAATTCCAAATCTATAGTTTTCATCCCCAATCGTCTTCTGTGACTCCAGGCTAGCATACTTGGCTATTAGTCAGTGCCACCAATATTTAGCAATAGCTCCTTTTTACTTCCCATTTTCTTTAAGCAGTAAATAAAGAGCATCATTTTCCCACACTTTACTAACATAAAGTGTCTAATGTAACCTATCTTTGTTTTATTTCTTTCTTATAAATTGTGCCACACAATGTCTGTGACATGAAGAGCTCTTAAAGGCTGCCATACAGATGACTGGCATCAGCCAGGTAACAAAGTAATTTTAAATTTGCATACAAATTCTCTCATGTTGCGATAGCAAATAAGTACTATTTTTTTCTTAGAAACAAAATCTCTTATTTTTAGTTCACTAATTTATTCATGTTCTTTTCTTGAACTTAAAATTTAGACCCTCTATGTCTCATGTTCAAAATACAGAGAATTAACAAATTTATGTTTGCTCTTTCAGTGTTCCAATATTTATCACGATTTTTTTTGTTTTAGTTGGCAAAATTCCACCTTCAAGGAGAATTCTTGACATAAACCTGAGTCACTTGCTTCTTTTCTCCTCTCTCTTTAACTGAGACTATGATTACAGTAAAATTTTTGAATTCTTATTTATGTATACATGTGCGAGTTGACTTGTGTTTTTAATCTCCAAAATCTTTTATTCTCAGATTTCTGAATCCTCTAAGATATTATCTCTTTATGCATTTACTCAACAAATATTTATTTATTAAATTTATATGTAAAGAGTAAAAGTGTAGTTTGGTGAGGTTCCAAAATTAAATAAGAAAACCACTTAGGATTTCAAAAAAACAGATACAGCCGGGCGTGGTGGCTCACGCCTGTAATTCCAGCACTCAGGAGGCAGAGACAGGAGGATTGCTGAGTTCGAGGCTTGCCTGGGCTACATGGCAAGTTCAGAGCTAGCCTGAACTACAAAGTGAGACCCTGTCTCAAAAAAAAAAAAAAAAACAGATACAAAATGGCTATGTCATAAGTGATGTCTTATCAAGAATCATTGAAATTTAATCAGAGGGCCACAAATAGAGACAACCAGTCAAAGTTTGGGAGAAGGTGATGTCAGAACTGAGCCTTGGGAGGGATTTATAGAGATGTACCTTAAGGACACACTCATAAGTAAAATAAATAGATCACAGAGGTGTAAATATCGTATCTTTCTCTGGTATGAGAAACTGAAGTTGTAAATGTGTACTAGAATGCATGATTGATATTGTGAAATAGTAAATATTCAAAGGGAAATGGGGTTCAGGGGTAAGTAATGAGGGGAAATAAAAAAATTGATATTAAAAACAGGCAACAAAGCTTGTGTATATAGGGGCAGAGGGTTATAGGGTGGGTTGGGGAAGGGAAAAATTGAGAATTAACTGATGTCATATACTAGTACAAATTCTCAATGTGAAGTGTAATTGTGATGTGTATACATAATGTACCAATAAATTAAATTAAATTTAAAAAAATACTGCATGTCAGAGAATTAGTCACTAACTTCATTAGTTCCACCAGCTATTTAATACTGACTCAATGAATTTCTTTCAGAACAATTCTTAGCCTCTTTTACCTGCCTCATTCGATTCACTTTATACCTGAGTAATATTTCACACTTTTAAGACAATACGTGTTGAGACCTCCTGTATGACTTGCTGTGATTCTCTTGGCTGTGTGCAGCTTGCTGTACCACTGACTCCAACCAGCAACTTAACCGCATGTAAACACACACAGTCGAGGTCAAGACAAGCCAGCTTCAGAAGAACTGCCTCTTTACTGCTTAGAGCAGGTGTCATTAAGGTCTCTTCCACTCGCTTGGTCTCACACTCAACAATCACCACGTGGCCTGCAACACACGAACACCAAGCAAGGCGCCTGGGAGAAACGGCATGAGCCAGACAAATCTTCTTCAGTCCTTGCACGTTATCTGACTACTGTAAATACGCAGGAGTCGCTTGACTGTGGTTGCTTAAAAATGCCATCTTTTCTCCTCTTCGACAGTGGCCTAGGTTTTCCCATCATAATCCTCTCTTCAAATGCCACAGAATAAACAGCACAATTAAAAGAACACATCTGAAGACCCATGTGGCAAAACAGGATCCCAGCCAGGCAGTCCAAAATCAAACACCACAGGACAGTGCTTGAGCCTGTGGGAATTAGCCATGGAGCCTGTGGTTTGCAGGTGTCTAGTAGAAAGGGACTGAAAAAGCAGTTCAAGAAACAGCGCGGTTTGTGTGGGGGGTTCAATGGGCAGAAAAAGGGGTTTCCAGGAAAGATACTTAAGCCTTGGTACTGTTGCTCCAGATTATAAAGAGTATTGCGTGAAGAAGAGAAAAACTGAGCTTAGAGAAAAGATAGGATGGAAGCTGTTAGGAGTGCTCTTCACGTTTCGGAGACGGTGATCACGTGGATGAGTAACCGGAACAACAGAGCACATGGGGTAACGGGATTAAAGTGTTGGAGACATGCACTATGTAATTACGGTCTCCTGTTATGTCACATTGTTGAAAGTGATCTTTTTAATGATCAAAGTCAGTTCCTAGAAGAGGCCAAAAACTGTGACCTAATTTCTCTGGGGAAGATTGAATCTGGAGATTCATTTCTGAATCTGGGGCCGAAGTGAAGCCTGGAAGGACAGTGACGGGCCAGGAGAGGTGAACTCAGCGGACCACACCAGTACCCGGTGCTGCCCCACAGAGGAGGGCAGGGAAGAAATGAGGGTCCATACCCTGCAAAGGGAAATGTGCACAAGAGTCATGGAGCCAGGATAAAGCTTGTGAAAGTGAGGAAGAGCAGGGAGCAGCATTGGATCAGGCTAATGCCAGGCTTGCATCAAGAAAAGGAGATAAAGAACTCGGGTCACTTCCTGCCAGGTGTACTCTCCCTGCTGGAGAAGCCCTTCCCCCACCCCCGCAGCTACAGCGGGCATCTGTCCCTGACCTCATTCGGTGCATCTTGGTTTCTGGAGGGTGATAATCCACACCTATTACTGGTCGTGTGGCAGGGGCACTTTGCTTGACAGTTTTGCTCTTTTGATTATAAGATATTTTGACTCTCCAGCCTTTACCTTAAAGTGGCAAGGAAATATTTGTGAGTTTCTTTCCTTTTTCTTTTTCCTAACAGCTGATAAGTGGGAGGGATATTGTCATGTTACAGCCGTCACATCTGAGTAGTAGTTTTCCTTATTTCTTGTTTACAATTTAGTCCTAATTTGCTCTTTTGTCTAATTTATTTTCTTCTCTCTAACAATCAACTGGTCATCTTTTTTGTATAACTCTACTACAGGACAGATTTGCTTATCAGGGGTAACACTTTAATTTTTAAAACTGGGGAACACACAATGAGTGAGATGTGCACAATTCAATTATGCAACTACTTTGTTTAACATACCAACATCTGCTTGATAGAGAACACAATAAATTATTTGTAAATCTCTGCTTCTGAGATCTTACATGGTTCTTGCTAAATGCAACAACTTTAACTCTGAAATCTTACCAGTGCACGAAGGTAACAGTGTTGATACAACCACGATTACACTTCCTGAAACTCTCTCTCTTTTTCTTGCAACATACTGAAAAAAGACCAAGAAAAATGTTTACAGTACTCACTTTTGGACAGAGATTCTGAAGTACACTATGATCTAGGCATTGTGAAAGGATTTTTTTTCTTATAACACACAATAGCAATGGATTGCAAAATTGGGTGGAAAGCATCACTTAAGAAGGAAGATAATTTTCTTTCTCACAAAACAGTTTTCCCAAGAAATTAAAAGACCTTTTTCTTTCTATTTACATATATCTGTATCTATCTATGCTTATGTGCATTTGGGATATAGATAGATAGATATAGATATATATAAAATTTTGTGTTTTATACACACAAACACACAAACACACACACACACACACACACACACGTGTCCCCCAAGACGTATATGTGAAGGTGGTCTGCAGGTAAATGGCAGTGCGGTACTGAGAGTGGTGATGCACCTCTGTAACCCCAAGGCTGAGGCAGGAGAATCACAAATCTCAACCCACTCTGATATTTTAGAGACACCTTATCTCAAATAATTTCTAAAAATAACTTGAAAAGGGATGGGTGCATAGCTCAGTGTAAGGGCCCTGGGTTTAATTTCTAGTACTACAGGAAAAAAAAAAAAGGTAATATCAAAGAAGTTGTGAAACTTCAAAAACATGGAAAAAACTTGGTACACATTGGCTGGGAGCCACCTCATATAATTAAAATTTTTTTTTTCTTTTGCTGCTGCTGCTACTTAACTCATTCTTTTTTTTTTCTTTTATTGAGCTTATTGGTACATTTTAGGTATACATTATGATCACATTCAGCATTGAGAATTTGCACCTGTACATGATATATTTTGATTTTCATTTTTTCCCATTCCTCTGTCTTCCTTACAACCCCTGTTACCAAGATACATAAGCTTTGTTTCCATTTCTTTGTTTTTACCATCAAATTTTTTCTTGCCCTTAGTTATCTTCCCAAACTCCCCACATACCCTTTTCTCTTTGAACACTCTTTCTTCTTTCTGAGACAGGGTCTCACTTTGTAGTTCAGGCTGGCCCTGAGCTTACTATGTAGCCCAGGCAAGCCTCAAACTCAGCAATCCTCCTGCCTCTGCCTCCCGGATGCTGGGATTACAGGCATGAGCCACCACGCCCAGCTTTGAACATTTTCTTCCTATTTCACAATACCTATGACACATTCTGCATCCCATTTACACTTTCAGTTTCTCATACTAGAGAAATGATACATTATTTATACATCTGTGTACTATTTATTTCACTTAAGAGTATAGTCTCAAGGTACATCCATTTAAGTATGAATGTCTCTAATTTATTATTCTTTTGGCATAGTAATACTCCATTTTATTTTTAAAAAACCCTACATCTTCTTTATCCAGTCTTTGGTTGATTGGCATTTGGGCTGTTTCCAAGATTTAACTATTACACACTGTGCTACTATAAACATGGATGCAGATATGTCACTGTGATATTATGCTTTTAATTCTGTTGTGTATATTCCTAGCAGGGTCAAATGGGACCGCTAATTCTAGTTTTTGAACTTCATGAAAATACACGTAAACAATACGAGAAATAATAATGCCATGTATCCACATGTTTAGCAAAGCAAAATACCTTATCTCATTATCTTCTTCATTAATCTGTATATTTTCACCTGCTCTTGAAAGACTTGGTTGCTTCTTCTGGGAAAAGAAAAAAAGATATATATTGCAAAAATATCAAAGACTGATTGCTATAATGTTAGAAAGCAAGAGCCCTCACTTTTTATCTTTCATGTCAGTCACTTTAATAACATTTTTGCCAGTATGTGAAATACTTTTTCTGTAAAAATTATAAAAATTGCATGTACCATCAGCTCAATGTTATTAGGACACTGAAGTCAGAAGAATAAAAAATAAACTGTCTTGGGGCTGGAGATTTAGCTCAGTGGCTACATCACCTGCCTTGCAAACACAAGGTCCTGAGTTCCATCCCAGTAACCACATACAATGCTGGGCGTGGTGACTCACGTCCACCAGCAATCAATAAATACCACATACCACAGTGCTGGGCGTGGTGGCTCACGCCTGTAATCCCAGCACTCGAGAGGCAGAGGCAGGAGCATTGCTGAGTTCGATGCTTGCCTGGGCTACACAGTGAGCTCAGGGCCAGCCTGAACTACAAAGAGAGACTCTGTCCAAAACAACACCAATAACAACAACAACAACAACCACAAAACTGTCTTATTTAAATAGTAATCAAATTCAGAGGAAATTTCTAAAAGCTGAATCACGATGAGTTAGCACATTTAAAAATCTTAGATAAGTTTCAACATGTAGAGAGCAAAAGAGCAGAAATTAAAACCAGCAGGAGCCCAAATGGCATTTCTATTCCACTCTTAAGCAAATCAGATGATTCTCAGCAGATTCGCTTCCCTTTTCTATTTAGCTCAGAAACCTGGTCTCCCTGCTGAAGTGTGCCTTCTGAGTCACCCGCGTTATTACCCTCAAAGCACACAAAGAAAGAGTGGGCATTTTCTAAAATTTCAAAAAAATACATTAGACTCTAAGCTAAAGGAGGGTGCATTGTTTTGTCAATAGGATAATTTTTTTTTCTTTTGGAATAAATATGTAAGGTTTAGCAAGAAGAGAAACAAAAAGAAACAAAAAGAAACCTTACCTTCCAGTATAAGGCTCCAAAAGCAAAGCCGATTACAAGCGAAAAGAAGGCGGGCACAGCCATGGCCGCCCACTGTAGGCTGGGGTCTCCCGCGGCCTCCGCGGCCTGGCCTGGAAGGCAAAGCGCAAAAGGTCACCGAGAGGGCTCCCCTCTGTGTCGCGTCTGCTCCCACCTGCTGCCTCCACAGACTCATGATCTCTATCTGTTCAAAGCACTGGAAAGGCTGACTTTTCTGTGGGTATCGCTTTTGTAAGGCAATGTAAATCCATATGACACCCCAAAGACGAATGTGTTTTAAAAAGGAAAGAAACCACACAGACAGAAAGAGCCCGGGCTTGTTAATGTCAACGCACATACTGCACAGAGCCCGTTTATCCCAGGTGCAGAGGACTATTCCTTCTATCAAGCAAATCTGTTTGTCTTTATCTTCTAATGGCTTCGCCCTTTCCCATGCTTCACATCTTGCCCTAAAATACTAGGGAGCTATATTTGGGCTGCTGCAAATATTAACTCCTTAAATAGACACTATAGTTATGGTACACACCGGTACCTCCTGCTTAGGGTGATGGTTCTCTCGTTTTCATCTTCAATACACATGTTCTACATGCCAGGAGGTGCCAAGTACTGTGCTGTTGACTATAGGTTGGAATTTGAACATTTTATGTTGGAAAGCTTGAAACTATTTAGACCAGAGATGATAGACGGCACCAGTGACACCCACACTAAATACGTAACTTTATCACAAACAGGACAAATGAGATGGGTTCGGGACACCTGCCTTCATCTGCCTTGCTGTCTCATGAAAAGCAGAATGAGGCGTGAACCTTAACAGCTTTCCCATACGAATCTCTTCCTCCAAGTATGAAATTCATTTGACACATTTCTCTGGGTCTCTTCAAGAAAAGAAACTTGTTTGGAAACATTCACATGTATTTGCAATAATTAAATTTGTAGTTCTCTTTGGACAATAAGGTGCACTTAAAAGCTGTAAGTTTCCAACAATCACAGCATATGATTTTAAAAATGTAAGCTAACCCAGAGCAGAGGGACTCCTCCTAGCTAACTGTGCAGGTTTTTGGGTTACTGGGTGAGCTGACTTTTATCTGTTTGACATCCAGCATGCCTAAGATACATGATATTGAAGAATAGATTGACTATGTTCATCAACATCTACAAGGGGGAAAGAAACTCGCAAATGTAATCTAAGCAATAGAAATAGATTTTGTCCACTGTAGTAAGAACAGGACATGTGAACTAGGAGTGAGATATTTTGCAATGTGAAGTCTGTGTTTCTGAACAGTTGCTAATGATAAGGTGTTTTCCTGTGTGCTCCTTTATATGTGAGTATGGGGGGTCTCTGAGGAAAGGGTGTCTAGCACAAAGCGCAGGGGGCTGGTTGTGGAGCTGTGAAAAGAGGGTCATCAATTTACTTGATCACAAATTGCTTCCTCAAAGTGAAACTAACAGTTGTGGTCACGCCAAGTCCAAAGCCCCAGGAGGGAAGCGTGGTAAGTGACTCAAATTGGAGTTCAATGTGAATTTTCATACCAAAATAAGCAAGTTATAAAATGAGATTTGGTATAATTGAAGTATTATTATTATTAGAACATCACAGCTATTTTAAGGATCATGTAAGATGCTGTGTGAAATAGTCTGGAATTTTACTACCAATTTAAATGTTTGTTGAAAAAAAACAGATTTAGAAAAGCAAGAAATCTATACCCTATTAGAAAATGTATTATCATTATAAAGAAATAATTCAGCTATTTGTTTTGTCTCCTCCTTCTTATCCTCTTCTTTCTCTTTCTCTTCCTTCTCCTTCCTCATCATTGTTTTTTTGAGACTGAGTCTTGTTATGCAGTTCGGGCTGGTCCGGAATTCACTATGTAACCCAAGCTGGCCTGAAACTCACCACAATCTTCCTGCCTCAGCCTGCAGACTGCTGGGATTATGGACATGTGCCAGCATGCTGTGCCCGGTATTCTTGATAGAAAACCTACCATGGTCCCCGCTGTCTACTAGGATTGCTAATTTTCACCATTTTGACATTTCTACCCTTGGGATCCTGGGCTGCTAACAAGTCCTAGAATCAAAGATGAACTGTAGTCCTTCTTCAGAAGAGAGGGAAGGACAAGGATCTCAGAGACAAAGAGACAAAGGAGAGAGGATGCCAGCTGGTGAGGCTCACATCTGATACAGGTCAAAGTTTCCTTACTTTTATTATTTCACTCATGATGCACTGGACTTAAAAGTCACACCTTCGGGTCTCAGGGATATTAGGTCCCCTTTTCAGTGAAAGACAAAGAATTTTATGGGCAAAGCAGTGCTCACACATCCAGTGTTGAACTTCCCAAGTTGTAACTGCTCCCTCTGCACCTACCCACCTGCCATCCATGACTTGTGAACGGTCTGTTTCCAGCCCCACAGCGAGGGCTTGAGGGACTAAGGACAAGCTGATAACAAAGCTTTGCCTCTACCTGAACGTTGCTGGAGAGAGATTTGAGGAGGGAGAACATCTATAGAGGAGTCTGAGTCACCCCAAATTCCTGAGTTATTTCTCTATGGTGTCTCATTATTACTAAAACCATCTGTTGTCAAAACTTCTCGGAAACTGCCTTGCTTGGTCTGACTAACGCGAACGGACATCTAAAGAAGAGAAGACAAAAAATGTGCTCCAGTCATGCTGAATTATTTAAAGCAAGCCCACTCAGGAGCTCCACACCAGTGAACATGGATCTCTTGGTGCTTAAGCAGTGGGCAAATGAATCCTCCTTGATTCTGGTAACACTCCTTCCATCCCTGACCCCCACTCTGAACCTAATGCTTCGAATACTTAATAGTGAATTCCTACTAGACACCAGGCATCACTCCACCCCGATGTGCACTAACAAACTCAAGACTCACAGAAATCTCTTGAGGGAGGCGTGATTACCTGCTAGTTCCACGTAAGGTATCAAAAAGCTTAAGTAGCTTCCCTAAGGGGCAAAGGGTGCACAGAAAGCTTAGAACTACAGCTGGGATACGAGTTGGGGTGATCTGATTTATGACTGTATCTCTACAAGATGTAGACAGCAATGCCAAAGTGAAGATTTCTTCCATACCATTTATGTATTACCTTAAACATCTTTTAATCAACACTGTTCTTGGCATAAGGGACATTACTATTACTTTGTAAATATGTCTTTTTTTGGATAAATAGTAGGCTTCTTTGTTATCCCTGGACTCTCCCTTTCATTTTCATGGGGTTCACAGCCCTGGTCCTGACTGGCGCTGGCAGCTTTTAAGTTTTATCCCTGAAAATTTTCATCATTTTTTCCTAATTTCTTTGAATGTTTTCCCATAGAAGAGTCCTGTCTCTGTTCTGCTACAAGTACAGTTATTTATAAAAGTGCCATTGTTATACTTTTTATATACTGTACTACAGGTATTTTGTCTACATTCTGATCTTTTAGAATACAGAGCTTGTTCCAGGCATTGTGGTGTAAGTGGGACATGTGTGACTGACATTAGGCCCAACCAAATGTTGATATTGAAGCAAGACCCATATTTTTTTACAAACTGAATAAGAAAGAAAGCAAAATAAACAAAAGAAAAGACAGCTGTCCATTCATCTTGCAATCTAAAAAGCATCCTCACAATCAGAGGCTTAGGATTTTGTTTTGTTTCTTTACATTCAGTTTCTTTTAAAGTCAGAAGGAGAAACTTTTGCCAAATTCCACACCCGAGAGTAGCAGACTAGCTTTCTAACCTTAAATAATTAGAATTCTGGACAAACTGTACAAGATGGGATGTTTTCAGAAATCAGTCCACAGTCAACTTAAAAGTGTAATGCCGGAGAGGAGGAGGGAACCACGCAGATTAACACCCATAGCTGTCCTGACTGTTGGCTTTTTGTTTCCTGTCCAGGAAATACCTTCTTGTTGAGGTCAGGAAACTAAGAGCCCAGCGAGGCCCCTGAGACATGGCATCAGAGATGGAAGTGCAAGGTTGTTTGCAGGTGAGGGTTGTAGAGCTAGTGTATTTACAAGAATGCTCGGCAATGAAGCACCATAAATCTCTGAAAAAGTCTCCTCCAATGATGGATAAAACAAACAAGACAAACCTGCACAGAGAAAGACAATCACAAAACATGACAAGACCATAACATAAAGGAAGTTATATTATTATTATTTTTTTTTTTTTGAGACAGGGTCTCACTTTGTAGTTCAGGCTGGCCCTGAGCTCACTATGTAGCCCCCAGGCAAACCTTGCACTCAGCAATCCTCATGTCTCTGCCTCCTGAGTGCTGGGATGATAGGCGTGAGCCACCATGCCCAGCATTGTTTGTGGTTACCGGGGGTCTCACTTTGAAGTTCAGGCTGGCCCTGAGCTCACTATGTAGCCCCCAGGCAAACCTTGCACTCAGCAATCCTCATGTCTCTGCCTCCTGAGTGCTGGGATGATAGGCGTGAGCCACCATGCCCAGCATTGTTTGTGGTTACCGGGGATTGAACTCAGGACTTTGCACTTGCAAGGCAGGCGCCAGAACCACTGAGCTAAATCTCTGACCCGGAAGTTGTATTCTTAACAGGGACCTCACAGGCACACAGTAATGGGAGACAGAGAAGCTCTTTCAAGTGAGATTGTTGAGATTTTCTCAGCACTCTAGAGATGGTTCAAAAACTCTATGTCTTGAGTTAGACATATTACAGTGATACATTCATATCCATGTTTATAACAGCACAACTCACAAGAGCTAAGAAGCAGCCTAGGTGCGATGTTGTGTTCACAAAAAATGAAGTACTACTCTGCTGTCAAGAAAGATGAAGTTGAGTCATCTGTAGGACAATGGGTGCACATGAGAACAGAAGTGAAATAAATCAGACACACAAACTTAAATAGCTCTTGGTTTCCTTACACGAGACACCTAAGTAAAGAGCAAAACAAAAGACAGAAGATGGAAAGTAGGGAAATAGATCTTTCTCAGCTGGAAAGGGGTCAAGAGTTGGAGGAAAGGGGGAGGGAGAGGAAAGAAGAGGGCTGAAAAAAATTAACATGAATTATATACACGTCCTAACTGCACACAAGGAATGTAAATACTATGTACTGCAGGTATGTACTAATAAACATACAAATTAAAGGAATAATAAAAAGCAAGTTAAAAAATATAATAAGGCTATCTCGCCTTAAAGAAAGTTTAGAAATAAGCCTGAAGAAGGCACAGCTTAACTACTAGTACACAGACTTCCTGTCAGAGAAACATGACATCAGCACAGGACTACTACAAAATCTATAAGGTACTCAACAGTATTGTACCTACCATATCTAGCACATAGTCAGAAACTGTGAATTATTTTTAAAAAATATGTGATCCAAAATCAGCAGGTGATAAAAGCGAGTAGAAACTAAGCCTAATGTGATCTAGAAGTCAAAATTAGGAGGCAAGAATTTTAGAATGCCTATTCTAATCATGTTTAAGATACAAAAAGGAAGTACTGTTATAATAAATATATGGGTGGAACATTTCAGCAGGGAAAGAAAAATAATCAAATGGAAGCTCTAGAACACAAACTATAAACCTAAAAATTAAAAAAAAAATCACTCAATGGAAAATCCAATAGATTAGAGAGGGCAGAAGGAAAGTTCAGCAAGCTGGAAAACAGATGAGAAGAAATTACTCATTCAGAACAATAGAGGGAAGAGAAGTTAAAAATCATGAAAATATCCTCCTGTAACCTATGACACAAGATCAACCTCCATGAAGTATGTGTAACTCGTGTCTCAGAAGCAGAGGGGCTGAACAGAAAGAAAATATTTTGGAAAATTATGGTCAAAGTTTCCAAGCTTTAGGCAAAAGTAAATTTATGGATTTTAAAAAGACTAACAAATCCCAAGAAAGATAAATCTCTATCTGTCTATCTATCCATCTATCAAGAGAAAAAGGAATGAAATCCTATCTTATATAATCTGCTAAAGAAGAAAATTTTGAAAGAAAGTAAAGGAAAAGATTGATCCCGGACATACACAGAAAAATGTAGTAAAAGTGACGGGCACCTGCTTTTAGATACAGTAACCCAGGAAAAAAAATTTAATGAGGTCTTTAAAGGACTGAAAGAAAAAAATTCTGTTAACCCAGAACTTGATGTGTAGTTGAAAAGAACCTTCTATGTGCAAGACAAAATAAGGTATTTTTCACATAACATAAGAAAGAGAATTTATTGCAGGAGATCCATACTTCAAAAAATACTAAAGGAAGTTTTTACCCCAAAAGGAATTAAAAACAGAAAACAAATTGTATTTACAAGAAAGAATAAAAGGTACCAGATATAGAATAAACACAAAAGGCAATACACTTTTGCTTGGCTTTTCCCTTTGCTTTCTTTACTTCTTATTCTTGCTCTTACATTTTCTTTTTAATTAATCTTAAGGGGGGCTTTTTGAGATGGGGTCTCCCAATGTAGTCCAGACTGACCTTGAACTCACTCTGTAGCCCAGGCTGGCCTTGAATCCTTCTGTCTCAACCTCCCAAATGCTGGGATTATAGACATGTGCCACCCTACCTGGCTAGAGCAGTAACTGTTAAAAGCAGATTATGAGGCTTATAACTTATATGTCTATACAGTGTATATATATTAACAACACAAAACATAGATAGGGATAAAGTTCTAACTATATACTATCTACCACAAGTATACTTTGAAAATAGACAAGATGTATGAGTAAATACAAGGAATGTTTGCTACATGAACATCAAACAAAGCAGAAGGCAAGACAAAGAACAGTACCAGAGGTGATGAGATTAAAATGTCAATGAATGGAGGAAAATGTAACAATGACACAGAACTAAAAAAAGAATCAGACAAGTCTACATGTAAAAAGAAAGATTTCACACTGACTTTCTAAGCAACTGATAAAAAGTTATACAAAACTTTCAACAAAGAAAACAATGTATGAACAACTTTATCAAACTACTTTCCCCAAATTCAGAATAGTTGGATAACATGCAAAATTCTCAATAAATTTTAGAAGAGTACAAAGTAGAAGTTCAGATGGTAACAGAATTAATTCAGAAAGCGTATATATATGAAAACCTTAAAATTTTAGACATCAAACAACTCACTTCTATATTATCCATGAATCAAAAGAATTGGAAGTAAATTTTTTTAATTATAAAGAAAACCTTACAAAATATATTCAAATGTGTGGGGTGCAGCAAAAGCAATGCCTATAAGGGAATTTCGTAGTTAAGAAACTATAAAAAGACTGGCTTAAAAAATCAGTGACACAACTTTTGCACCTTAAAGAGTGAGAACGAATTAATGTAATTAAGGCCAAAGTAAGTAGAAGGAAAGAAATAATAAAGATTAAAATCAATCAAATATAAATAGAATTTAGCCAAGAGTTGCTATATCAAAAAGCTTAATAAAACCTATAGTTCACTGGAAAGACCTAAACTGACACATACATATACATATATAAACCTTGTTCTCTTTGAAACTTTTCAGATCTGATGTGCTATATGCGTAATTCAGAATTTTAGGTTTTAGAAGATTTGTCCTGCAAAAGTTATATATTACAGACTACTCCCAGTGACTTCTGGGTAGTGCCCTACAATCAATTATGTTCATATTCTGGTACTGAGATGCATAAATATTCATTCTTAGAAAGATAAGACTATAAATAGCTAGCTTTATCTCAACTTGGGACAAGTTTTGGTAGGGAAATTCTAAAATGAATCGTAATTTAGTGTTTTTATTTTAAATTCCAGGTTATAAATATGCTATTATGTATTTATAATAATGTTTTTACCTTTCTTAGAGAAAGGTATTCTATGTCCCTGAATACATGATGACTGTAGTCCCATTTATACATCTTAAGGGGTGACACTTTTAACAAAAATGACCAGATCTTTTTTATTTCTTCAGCTCATGTGAAGCTAGAGAAAATACAGTAAATCCAAAAATATTTGTAATGACCTTTGCCTGAATTTGAAAGATGTAGTATTCCAGAGTGTTGAGTTCTTGGCCAAAGACGACAGAAATTTTATGGAAATTATATTTTCTACCAATATATACATTTATGGCAAAATAACAAAATCATCAAATTTCCAAACACACGATGCCAAATACTGATAAACAAATACACAAAACTGAAAATATCCTTAGAATTTTACAAAACCAACATTCACATTTTCAATTTAAAGTTCTGTCTTTGTCAGGCACATTCTCCACAAAATATATTTAAGTTTAGAGTGATATAAATCTAAGTAATATATTTGAAATTAATTTCATGCCTTATTTAATATAATCTTAGCAGAAAATCTACTTGCCCAATTCTCTAAATATATCAAAACACTAGGGAAATCCAGTTTACAAACCAAACATTTACTTCTCAGGAAGATCATAAGAAAAATAACAGTAACAGAACAGTATCCATAATAATGATGATTGTATCAATTTCCTTTAAAGCCCATGCAATACTCCTATAGTGGCTAACTGGAGCCATGCATGCATTAAATGAGACGTGTACTTACTATTACTGCTACTGCTGTCATTCTTAAGGGAGCTGGCTGCAACAGGGGGTAACATAAATGGTTTTGTGACACTGACTCTGGAATCTAAATAGAAAGCAATAGTGTGTCAGTGTTACATGGTGATGTATATGAATCACAGAGTCCTCAAAAGGTGAGGTGTAGTAACAGAGTGTGTGCCAGTGTGTTGCCCTCATTGAGATTATTCAGATCCTATTTATTTCACACTGAATCCTGCTGTTCCATTTTATTAAGGAATTCACCACAGTCACATTGTAGAGCAAAGAGTCATGCCATACATATGCTATATGTCATTCACAAAAGAAAGCAATTAAATTTTTATTACAGGGACCAAAGCACAGGGAGGGAGGGTATCAGTACAGAGAACCAGAATTCATGCAGAGTTAGATATTTAATGGAAAGATTTGAGAAGGGAACATTAAGGAAACTGGAAGTAAAGAATAATACAGTTGTAATCTATTAGCAAATACCAGATAAAAATATGAGTGATTATTTCATATATTGCTTACCCACATTTAATTTTTTAATTTAAAAATGATTGAATAAAGTTTGTCTTGCAAACCAACAAATACAAAACCAGTGGTTTATCTTGTGTCGCTGACATTTGCTTATTATTAGAACAACACACAGTGTCTTTTATTGTTACACACACATTTGATTCAGAAATAGATTGTTACAGATATAAACTAGTTCAAGCTTGTTATTTACATTTGAATTAGAGATGTTTATGTGTCTTACCTTTCTCTGAGCTCAGTGTTGAAGAAGCCACACAATCACTGGTTTCAGAGGCCACCATGAAGTCTTTGAAGGCATCGATGGATCTATTAAAAATTCTAAAGAACTCTTCAGGAGTAAAGCGCCTGGGTTCCGGCCTCTTAGATGACTCCTTCACATTCTATAAAAAAACACAAAGGAAAAACAAAGTAGAATTCAAAATTGTATCTTTCAAATAGTCTGTCACCTAACATATCTGAGGTCAAGTTAATGGACTGTAAATGTGTCTTCCAAAGATTCAAATACTTGAGCCCTAAAAGCCAAAGCTTCTAGGTAGGTGTCTTAGTGAATATTAATTCAAATGGATATAGTTCATTAGGCCAGTGTTGGGGTGGTGCAGTGGCAGAGATGTCCCAACAACGAAACAGTGCTGACAGCAAACTGAAGACTTGTTTTTCAGAGTTGCTCATTAAAACATTAGTGCTTCTGGGTGCAGTGGTGCATACCTGTAACCCCAACTATTTGAGAGACTGAGGCAGGTGGCTCACAAGTGTGAGATCAACCTGGGCAGCTTAGAGAGAACATGTCTGAAGAAAAGAAAGAAAGAAGGAAAGAAAGAAAGAAAGAAAGAAAGAAAGAAAGAAAGAAAGAAAGAAAGAAA
>PVIC010022005.1:0-28054 GCA_004025085.1 Thryonomys swinderianus
TTTTTTTTTTTTGAGACAGGGTCTTGATTTGTAATTCAGGCTGTCACTGAACTCACTGTGCTCACTGTGTAGCCCAGGCTAGCCTTGAACCTATGGCAATCTGTTTCTGTCTCCCAAGTGCTGGGATTACAGGAGTAAGCCACCAAATCCGGCACTGTGATATGTAGTGCTGGGGATCAAACGGGGACCTTCCACCTTCTGCTTTATAGGCAGATGACAACACCACTGAGCTAAATCCCTGGCCCCAAGGTTTTTTACCAAGGTCCATCTGGGTACTCTACTGAGAAAGTAGCTCTAGGAATCAAGGGCAGAAACAGGACACAGGAGAAGATGGACAACAATAATAAAATAATTATAGCAGTATACTGAAATGAAACTGATTTAACTTACGAGACCAAAGTGAGACTAAAACTTTGTGGGCCAAACATTAAATCCTCAGGGCAAGTTTTGGTGAGATAAACTTCAGAGAGACCTTAGGTAGTGCCACCTTTATGGTACTGTCTCGTGCAGTCCATATAGCCTCTCTCTTGGGCTTGTTTAACTCACTGCCTATGGTTTTTCTCAGCAGATATTACACTTATTATCTTCCTCCTCTTAGGGTTTCCACTGTTCCTTTGACATCACTGTCATAGCTTTGAGTATTTCCCATTTATAGGTTTGTGGCAGGGGCTGCTTATCTCTTAGACCTTCTGAAACCTGGGAGGAAGCCTCTGGCCTTATAACCTTTATACATGGCTCAAAAACCACAACCATGCAAATGATGTCAGTCTGCCAAAGTCTTAGCAACAGCCTGGCCCTTTTGGATCAAGGCTGTAGTGGTCTCTGTGTGCCAAGATAGACTGGGATAAACAGAATACCCTAAGGCTCTATTCAAAAAAAATTTTTTAAAGTATCTTTGAGGGCTGGAGATTAAGCTCAGTGGTTCTGGTGCCTGCCTCGCAAGCGCAAGGTCCCGAGTTCAATCCCTGGTAACCACATACAATGCTGGGTATGGTGACTCATGCCCACCAGCAATTAATACCACATACCACAGTGCCAGGCATGGTGGCTCATGCCTGTAATCCCAGCACTCGGGAGGCAGAGGCAGGAAGATTGCTGAGTATGAGGCTTGCCTGGGCTCCATAGTGAGTTGAGGGCCAGCCTGAACTACAAAGCAAGACCCTGTCTCAAAAAAACAAAACAAAACAAAACAAAACAAAACCTTTGAGTCTATGAAAGGTGGGTCGTGGGTCTGGACCCACCTTTCCTGAGAAGTCTCAAACTATTTTGCTATGCAAAAAACTATTTTTTCTGATGCAAAGTATTAGATTTTTTTTTTTTTTTTGAGACAGGGTCTCTCTTTGTAGTCCAGGCTGGCCCTTAGCTCACCTTGTAGCCCAGGTAAACTTCAAACTCAGCAGTCCTCCTCCCTCTGCCTCCTGAGTGCTAGGATTATAGGCATGAATCCTATCTGGGATTGTGGTATGTGCTACTGACTGCTGGTGGCTGTGAATCACCATGCCTAGTATTGTTGTATGTGGTTACTGGGGATCGAACTCAGGACTTTGTGCTTGCTAGGCAGGCGCCAGAACCACTGAGCTCAATCTTTGGCCCTAGATTTCTTTTTATTCAGTTCTTTCAGCAACTATATTCCCCTTGACTCTAATTTTACAATTTTTTTTTTTTTTTTTGGCTGAAATTGCAGTTTTTCCCCATCTTCCACCTCAATTTCCTCCTGATTCCTATATATCTGGTTAAAAGCACCCAGAAGTACTCAGCATAAATGTTGAGCTGCTGTGAACTTTCCTCTACCAGATGTCTACTACCCTTAATCAAAATCTCCCACAAAGTCTCAGGACATGGGCAAAATGTGAACAACCTTTTACCAGTGTAACAAACATTGCCTCTAGTGCTACTGTCAACAGAGCTCTTACTCCTAGATGAAACCTGCCGAGCTTGGCCTTTATGGTACATGTTCCTTTCAACATTCTGATCTTCTGAGCTCTGACTAGAATCATCCATCAGGCTTACAGAGTTCTACAGCTTCTCTAGCTTGTGTTGCCAAGTCTTTTCAAGGTACATTTGAAAAATAGTTTCAAGGATTGTTAGAAGTGACCACATGACAGCATGGTCAGAGCAATGATCCATTTTCTCTGTACCTATTTCTTGTATTACTCACATTCTTTTCATTGGAACAAAATACCTACACCTGCTAGTTAAAGTAGTAGAGGTTTATTTTTGGCTAATGTTTTTCAGAGGATTCAGTCCATGTTCTGTTAGATCTAAGACAGAATCAACATGATAGGGGGCATAAAGGGAAATATGCTTACCTCATAACAAAGGAAGCAAACAAAACAAAACCTATGAACTGTTTTTCGAGTTAGTCGAGTAATATTTTAGTTGTCTGTGGGCAACTGAACTGCAGAAAGTGAAAATACAAATAAGGGAGAACTACTGTAATCTCTCCTTTAGCACGTCTTAAATTAATAAAGAGCCACTACCTCATTTTTCTTAACTCAAGCCTGAATATAAGAGTCTTTAAGACCTTTTGTCCTGGGTTGCATCTCCAACACTGAAAAAAAAATCAAACAAGTGCTGGGTGTGGTGGCTCATGCCTGTAATCCCAGCACTCAGGAGGCAGAGACAGGAGGACTGCTGAGTTCGAGGCTTACCTGGGCTACATAGTGAGCTCAGGGCCAGCCTGAACTACAAAGCGCGACCCTGTCTCAAAAAAAAAAAATCAAACAAGTAACTGTAGTGACATAATCAGGACCATGAAAATGAAGTTCAGTTTGTTGCCTCATCCACCATCCTACCTTACAGACAAGGCTAAAATTTTCACTGTGATCTATAAGGTCCTGTATCATCTGGCCCTTGCTTTCCTGTCCTTGCCTGTCTGAGCTTCAGGTATGCTAGCTTTTTAGTTATAATAATACAGCATGCTCTCTATGAGATGGCCCATTATACTTACAATTGACCCTGCTTAGAAGGTTTTTTTCTGTATATATTCACACGGGTTGTTTCCTGGTGTAATTCAAGTGTATAGTTAGCTTCCTGTTGTTGTGAAAAAAACCTGATAAATAACTTATAAGGAGAAAAATTTATTTTGGCTTGCTGTTTCAGATGTTTCAGTCCATGAACTTGGTCATGTTGTTTTGGGCTTGTGACATCATGATATATCATGGTGAGAATGCATGGTGGAGGCAGAACGTTCATCTCAGGAAGAATGGGAAACAAAGAAGTGGCTAGGGTCCAAATAAGCCCTTCAAGGGCATGCTCCCAATAACTTCCTCTCCCTAGGCCTTGCCTTCTAAAGGTTTCACTATCTCCCAGTCACATCACAGGGTGGAGACCAAGTCTTAGCATATGGGGCTTTGGAAGCCAATTTTAGATTTTTTTATTGGAGACAGGGTCATCAGGAGACCAAGTCTTAGCATATAGGGCTTTGGAAGCCAATTTTAGATTTTTTTGTGTTTGTTTGTTTTGAGACAGGATCTTGCTTCGTAGTTCAGGCTGGCCCTGAGCTCACTATGTAGACCAGGCGAGCCTTGAACTCAGCAATCCTCCTGCTTTTGCCTCCTGAGTGCTGGTATTACAGGTGTGAGCCACCACGCTCAAGCACTGTGGTATGTGGTACTGATTGCGAGTAAGCATGAGTCACCACACCTGGTATTTTTGTATGTGACTACAGGGAATTGAACCAGGGACCTTGTGCTTGCTAGGAAGGCACCAGAACCACTGGGCTAAATTTCTGGACCAACAATTTTAGATTTATAGGTAACATAGGTGTTGAGTGGTTTCTCTCATAGAGATTTATTCAAAAGTTATTCCTCACCTTTCACCATGTATTACCTTTCAAGAACTATTTGAAATTAACTTTATTGTTTTATTGTGCTCATAACATTTTATTGTGCCCTAGGGCATTACAATTGTCTTATTCATAGCTAAACATCTATAATCTACAACAGTGTCAGTGTCAGAGTGGTTAATCATTAAGTCTAGCAAGAACTAGACTTAATGAGAACCTTTCTTATGTACTTGATAAATGCTTGTGGAAATGAATTGTCTAGATATTCTTCCTAAGCCGCATGTCAGAGAAAATTACCTGGTAAGGATTAGGGTTCAACAGTCAATGAAATATCAAACCAACACTTCTCCCATTAAGGATACATAGGACGCTTGTTTTATTGAATATTCAAAATTCAGAGGGAGCGCACTGTGAGGAAGAATTAAGATTTTAAACAGCACTTCATGTTCTCAACTGTGAGTAAAGTTCACCAGAATGCCATTCTAAAACCTGGTAAAAAGAGAGCACTTAAGCTTACCAGCAGTTTCAAAATCGTTTAATAAAACCAACAAACTTTCCTTTGTGACTATCCTTTAAGTCTCACCCCCACCCAAAACCCCTAGCGCTTAAAGTAAGGTACTGAGCATACAGCAGAAACTCAAAATTCATTTGAATAAAGTATGACAAATAGCTTTTAAGTAACGTTCCTATAGACATACATGGCAGTAGCGGGGAGCATAAAGAGTGATGTGAAAGGCTGCGTGAATAAAAAAGAATGGAAGCCAAAGAGAACAAAAGAACAAAACAAAACCTCCAAATTTGCAAAGCACGAACGCCAGTCACTGGACAGCACGGATAGGCGCGCGCAAGGACGCACGTTTTACGTAAGCCCCCGCCCCACTACGGGCGGATGTGACCTCACGGAAGGAATCGCTGTCCTCTTACCTCAGCCTCAGTCCCCCAACTCCAGCCTAAGACTAAACACCAATCCTGCGCCTTACGACACACGGCAGTTGTGGAAAAGTCGCCTCAGAGGCCTGTAGTCTGACTTCTTCAAGGATCCCACCACACTGCAGACCAAATCCGTACTGTTATACTCTGTCTTACCGGCCCATATCTCCAGCCTTCTCCTCAGCAACTGTTCCCGCCGAGGCGCCTTCAAACCCACCAATGGCATATCCCGCCGCCTACAGGCTCCGCCCACCTGACTGGATGTTTGGATATCCCACCCTGGGCACAGGGGGGAACTTGATGGCAAAGAGAAGGGGAACTGCTTAACCGCCGCTCTTGTTTTCTCAGGAGAAGGGTTTTTGTAGGTAAAGCAGGATCGGTCACGAAACCTGCCTTTTGGGTTTAGTGTGCTGTTTTGCTACTGCCGACTCTCATTGGGTCGCTGTGTTCCCCCCGCAGCGCAGGACAATGGGCTGATCGAGGGAGTGCGACGCGAGCGCAGCCCCGGGGGGGAGGGGGGCGGGTTGAGTGGGCTGAGTCAGTTCGCGGTGAAGAGAGCCGCGGCACTGCCTTCCTGCGGCCAGCGGGCCTCTGGGCCGACGCTCAGTGATTTGTGAGTTTCAGTTTCCGCAGAGGACTCAGGTTTCAACCTCTCCCGTGTGGCCGAGCATCGGTGAGTCGGGTTGTCCCGGCGGCCGTGAGAGGCAGCTTCTCCCGGGCCTCGCTTTGGGTGAGGGGAAGAGGGAATCCCTCGCGTCCCCGGCGGCGCCTGGTCCTGCCGGGCCTCAGAGGCAGGTCCCATGGAATCCTTCCGCTTGACCTGTGGTCCTTAGTCCCTACTCGAGCTCTCTGGGCGCTTGGCTAGGCTGGCCGAGGTTCGTCCTGGGGTTTGCCTTCGGCGCTGCCTCCGGCCCCGAGCCGGCGCCTCTGTAGTTGGTCCCTTGCTGTTGGAATCCACTCGGCCTTCACCAGCCTTTGACCTTGATGGGACTCCTCTCCACACCCAGCCTGGGCTGCCTCGTCTGTGTTATGTAGAGCCCATTGTTTCGGATTTGAGAAGTGAAGACCTTACGGTGTTTGGCACGAGGACCGCACAGTGAACTCTGTTCTTACTGTTATTTACGAGAGTCTGCGTGTAGGAAGTGGGGCCTATTAGAGCGATTTTAGTTGCCAGGACGTTGTCATCTGGAGAGATCCCCGTTGGGATGCTTGTCAAGGGCTGTGGACTTCCAGTTCCTCCTTCTGGCTTTAAAGATGATCATGTTGTATTTAACTAACAGCTGTTCTACACAGGGTTTTAAGCGGATCCGTCCTTTAAATATATTCAAGTTGGCACTGTCAAAGGAATCTGTTGTGACCCCTTTGTCTTTCCCATACCTACAGGCCAGTGCACTCGTTTAGTTGGTTTAAAGTGAGCCTCTTCCCATCCTTGTTTAACCATGTTGAGTTGTGAACCAGTTCTCCAACTTTGATAAACATAATCATTCAGCAAATATTTACTGGGGTTTTGTTACATGTGTTTACTAAAATATTCTCACAAGACTGATCTTCTACAGATGTGGACCGACTTTTTTTTTTTTTTTAAATTTACCTATCGTGACAGAAAGGTTGTCCAGGAAAAGCTACCAAGGAGGCCTATTCCTTGAGGAGCTATGTTGTGGAAGTCAGTCATAGTTAAGTGGTCTTCCCACAGCCCTCCTGCTCTCTGAGAGCCTGTTGCTCTCATTTCCAATTTGGTATGGTCTCTACCATAAGAGTTTTAACAGTTCTCTTAAACAGAGTGGGTACGCCCAAGGTATATTTGCTGTCTCTGCTGCAGTTTGAAAAAGCTGGGAAATTAATTTCAAGACTTTCTGAAAAGTAGGCATTTGCAAGATATATTTTATTTTTTAAAGGTACATAAAACATTGCTAGCTTACTTTTCTGTTTATTTTTCTTCCTGGAGAACAGATTCTTTAGATTCTGAACAAGACTTTCCTAGGTTTTGCTTTTGTTGTTGTTGGTGTTGCTTATTTAGTATACTTCTTTTTTTTTTTGAGACAGGGTCTCACTTTGTAGTTCAGGCTGGCCCTGAGCTCACTATGGAGCCCAGGCAAGCCTCGAACTCAGCAGTCCTCCTGTCTCTGCCTCCCAAGTGCTGGGATTACAGGCGTGAGCCACCACGTCTGGCACTCTTATTTTTGTTTTTTTGAGACAGTCTTGCTGTGTATCTCAGGTTAGTCATGAACTCACAGCAGTGCTCCTGCCTCAGCCTCACAGAGCTGGAATTACAGGCATGTCCCACCATGTCCACCTTTGTATAATATTGGTGTAGTGTAAATTTCTTTCATATGTAACTGCACAATATAAAGTCTTCCTAAAGGAAACCCAACTGACATTAAAATACAATGTCCCCCCATGTAATTATAGTACCACAATTACTAGAATGCTTATCCCTTCTTACTGGTTTTCATTTTTATTCCTAAAATTGTGCCACTTGGTGGTTGAAAACTGCTATCATAGAATACTGTACTCAGAAAAATTTTACCTGATTAGCAGTAACCTGAGATGGAATGAATAAGTAAAACTATTTTCTCTGTCTTCACTGCTGCTTTTTTTTTCCTCCTGTGGTAGAAGGACCTTTAATTTTTGGTTTTCTTTTCTTTTTTTTTTTTTTTGAGACAGAGTCTTGCTTGGTAGTTCAGGCTGGCCCTGAGCTTACTATATAGCTCAGGCAAGCCTCGAACTCAGCAGTCCTCCTGCCTCTGCCTCCTGAGTACTGGGATTACAGGCGTGAGCCACCATGCCTGGCATTGTGATATGTGGTACTGATGGCTGGTGGGTGTGAGTCACCATGTCTGGTATTGCTGTATGTGATTACTGGGGATTGAACCAGGAATCTTGTGCTTGCTAGTCAGGCACTGGAACCACTATACTAAATCTTTGGCCCCTGGTTTTCTTTTTTTTAAACTTTGAAAAAATAATTAAATTTATAGATATATTTTAGATATGCACAGTGATCACATTAATCATAGAGAATTTATACTTGTACATGTTGTATCTTGATTCTTTTTTCCCCATTGCCCTATCCACTCTTCAACCCCTCTTCACCTCTTTACAAAAGCTTTCCAGTTTTTCCTTTTCTCATTTTTTGTTTTCCTTTCTCTTCCTCTCCTCTAATTTGCTTCCCATTTGAGCATTTTCTTCCTATTTCACAGTACCTATTATACATTTTGTTCCTTTTTAACCCTTTGGTTTTCTCACAGAATTTATTTGCACATGTGGGTGTGATTCATTATTTCACTTAAGAATATGGCCTCAAGGGAAAATGGATATATGTTGAGGGTGTTTCTTTTTTGTACTTCCTCAGTTGTAGACTTCTCTAAGTTTCATCATTGGATATTTGTTTAAATCTAGTGTTAGACCCATTTCTATCCTGAATATTCAGCTTATAGCAAGCAGTATTCAAATTACCAGTGTTCTGTATGAGCTGACAAGTGACAAATACAATTCTCATCTTTTTTTACAATCTAGTCAGAATCTCTACTTCTAATAATATAGGATAGTACCACATTGGCTTCTTTGGAATTTAGGCCTAGAATTAGTGCCTGATGAACTTGTAGCAAACTAGAGATTTTGGGGGGAAATAGCTTTTTTGTTTTCTACCTCTCTGAATTTATATCACTCACCTAAGACCTGTTTTCTACTTGGAACATGGGAAAAATCCATCAGGGTGAGTGTGTTGAGTCTTAACCCTGTCATATACTATATGATCTGGAGCTTTTAGTTTTCCATGAAAATGTAGTTGATGCATCTTTTTATGACAAAAAAATGCAATTCTTAGAATTCAACCGAATTTAAAAGGCTATGCATTTCTTTCTTTTTTTTTGAGACAGGGTCTCGCTTTGTAGTTCAGGCTGGCTCTGAGCTCACTATGTAGCCCAGGCAAGCCTCGAACTCAGTAATCCTCCTGTCTCTGCCTCCCGAGTGCTAGGATTACAGGTGTGAGCCATGCCTGTCACTGTGGTATGTGGTATTGATTGCTGGTGGATGTGAATCACCATGCCCAGCATTGTATGTGGTTACTGGGGATTGAACCCAGGACCTTGCGCTTGTGAGGCAGGCTCTGGAACCACTGAGCTAAATCTCTGGCCCCCTCAACAAATTATTTTTGAACTATTGATACCTTCTCAGGGATTTAAAGAAATTTTTAAAAGAAGATAGAATATATATTTTGATTTTCTTTTGTTATTAAAAATAACTTCAGCTATTATAGTGTTCTTAGAGCAGGAAGAATACTACTATTTTGGCATTTAAATGTGTTCTGAGAACACAGTATCATTATTTGCTAGTTTTATGTCCTTTGTGTATTATACCCAGGGATATGGCAGTATCTCTGAGTATATGCCAACATTGAGGCAAAGCCAGGTGACACAAGGTGGTGTCACATAGTTGAAAGATGGAAGAGGAGGGAGGTTGTATCCAGCTAATAGGTATGGTGGAAGAAAGAAAAATGATTGCTACATTGAGGAATTTGTTAGATAAGGATGAATATTTAGGGCTATTGGTTTAGTGTTTTCTTAGCAGGAAGGGTAGGAGAAGGAAACTAAGTTAAACTATCTTATTGTTTGAAATAGTCATCTATGAAAAATTACTTCCCATTTAAAATTTTAAAAAGTAGAAGGGAAGACTTGGTACCCTGGTTGGTTCTAAAATAGCGTATATATCTGAAAAATTTTTTTATGGATAGAGTAAAATAATTATGTACATTTGATGTTTGTATACAGTGTGCATATATATTACCTTAGCAGTACTAAGGAATTATTTTTAGTATATGTGCTGCCGAAGCGAGCACAGTACTAAGGAATTATGTCTAGATAAACTTATTATTATTTTTCTTTCAAGTATTTCACTTTCGGGTATGTAACAATACTCTTAGGATATCCCCTGAGCAAGAGAGGTTTCTTCAATACTAGTAACAAAGTGTTATTTTCTAGGACCATTACAGTACATCTAGACTAATATTTTTTTAACTTTATAATAAGAGAATTTGTACTACTGGAGTTATATGAATATTTAAAGAAAAGCGATGGCAGTATAGTACACTGTAGAGCAGTGGTGGTGAATCTGTGGCACATGTGTTGCAGGGAGCTCATGAGCCAGGTCCCAGCATTGGGTAACAATTGCTTTTTTAAAAACTAAAATCTCAATATTCACCTTTAATTGCAGTGCTGGCACTTTGTGATAAATAAGTGGGTCTTGGGTTTCAGTTTGGGCACTTGCCTCTAAAAGGTTTGCCATCAGAGTTGTAGAGTTTGGATTGTTTCCTCATATGATCATGTGACTGACTGGGAATTGTTGCCCAGTACCATAAGAGAGTGTCGGTATTGTAACATATATTGCTAGCTTAGAAAGGGGTCAAAATTCGTTGTATAGTTTCAGAGTGTGCATTGCCTTTCACTGTTGCAAAGGCAGGAAATCCTGAATTGAACTGTATAATGTTGGGGACCCATCTGTATTTGCTTTTCTAATTAAAGAGGTCATTTCCATACATTCATAAGCTTGTTTTTTGAACTGTAAATTCACAGATTTGAGGGTTGATTGATAGAGATGTACAAGAAGTCTTGCTGAATACAATTACAAAATGAAATGGTAATGATATTTTCTAGGTGGCTAAATCAGTGTGCAGAAAAAATAAGTGTGGTAGAAACTGTGTAAGTAATATATATGTACTATATATGTAAACATAGGCGCATAATATTGGGATAGATTAATGACTACCTTTGCTGAGCTATATGACACTTCATTGTTCTGATGCAAAAATTTCTGTCATATAAAGGACTGTAGTTAGTGTCAGGAGAACAAAACTTGGGTCTGCAGGAGCATGCCTATTTGAAGCATGTTATTTGACGACATTTTTATTTTCCATTACAAATAAATATCTAGCTGGGTGCAACATCCTGATTTGTGATTTTTAGCTATGATGTTTATGTTTAATAGGTACTGAGTAAAACTGATCAACCAATAGGGGTTGCAGCCTGAAATAATGGATGTGTTCTAATCCTTTGGAATTATTTTTTTAGACTTTTTAATTTGTTGAAAGTAGGATGGGCAGTTTGAATTTCTCAGAACTTTTTATAAAAATGGCTTTATTGAGTCAGAATTTATAACCATGAAATTAACTCAATGTAAGTGCGCTCAGTAATTTTAGTGAATTTGTAGAATTGTGTAGCCACTAATCAAATTCAGTTATAGAATATTTTCAAAGGTTCCTTTGTGGTTTCATTCTTGGCAACCAGTGATTTGATTTGTTTCTCTAAATTTGACTTTTTAGACATCTATGTTGATGGGATCATACAACAACTTCCACCCCTGCCTGCTTTTGTTTAACATAGGGCTTTTGAGGTTCATCTGTGTTAGACCATACTTCAGTGGTTCATTCCTTTTAATTGCCAACTAATATTTCACAGTATAGATAAACCACATTTTCCTTATGCACTTATTGTTGCTTGCCAGTACTGGCTCTTAATAATGGCCACTATGAAATGTTGCTATGAATGTATGTGTCTTTGGGTAGGTTCGTATTTCATTTGGTTGGGTGCCAGTATTGGCTGTTCTGAATAGCTATTATGAAGTGTTGCTGTGAACATAAGTGTCTTTGGGTAGATTTGTATTTCGTTTCTCTTGGGTTGTATGATAAGTTTGTGTTTTACTTCTTTTTTTGGTCCTGGGGATCGAACTTTGGACCTTGCACTTGTGAGGCAGGTATCAGAACCACTGAGCTCTGTCTTTTTCTTTCTTTTTTTTTCTTTTGCAGTACCAGGGATTGAACTCAGGACCTTGTGCTTGTGAGGCAGGTGCATTGTCACTAAGCTAAATCCACAGCCTTATGTTTTACTTATTAAGCATCTGCTGAGTTGTTTTCCAGAGTGTCTGTACTATTTTATATCTCCACTAGCAATGCATGAAGTCTTATTTTCTCCACATCCTAACCAATGCTTGGTATTGTCTGACTTTTTGATTACAGACGGTCCCTGACATAATGATGGTTCGACTTAAGATTTTTCAACTTTACAGTGATGTGAAAGCAGTGCACATTCCCTAAAAACCATCGAATTTTTGAATTTTCTCTTTTCTCTGGCTGGGATATGCAGTGCAATATTTTCTCTTGATACTGGGAAGTGGCAGCAGCTGTAGCTCCCAGTCAGTCTTGTGATCACAAGGGTAAACTTTACAGTGTACTGTTGGCCCACTGTTTTTGGATATTGTGTTCTGTGTTTTTATATCTGATCATGTCTACAAAGCGCCCATCTGTGTCTCCTGCTTCTGGTGAAAAGAAGAGGCATAAGGCAATTACTCTTGAGATGAAACTCAAAATAATTGCTTAGCATGAAGGTGGCAAACTGGTAATGGTCATCTCACGTGAATTAGGACTTTCCCAATCCACCATCTCTACCATCCTAAAGGATAAGAAGCGAATCAGTGATGCAGTGAAATCATCAGCATCAATTAAGTCCACTGTCATCACGAAGAAAAGAGCTGGGCCTATTGATGATATGGAAAAGTTACTGGTTGAGTGGATAGAAGAGCAGATACATAATCGTGTATCACTTAACCTACTGATGATCCAGGCCAAGGCAAGAAGTTTTTTCAATATGCTAAAAGAATATGCTGATCCCACATATACACAGATGTTTACAGCAAGTCATGGATGGTTTCAGCGTTTCAAAAAGCATCATAATTTTCATACTGTTAAGATCACTGGTGAGGCAGCAGATGCTGATACTGAATGTGCTGAAGATTTTAAGGAAGAGCTGCACAGGATAATTGTAAATCAAAAATATTTACCAGAACAAATATTTAACATTGATGAAACAAGCTTGTTTGGAAGCGTATGCCAGCATGCACATACATTCATCAAGAGTCCAAGGCAATACCAGGGTTTCAGAGACCATGTAACTCTGCTTTTGGGTGGAAATGTTGCAGGGTTCAAATTAAAACCTTTCCTAATCTACCACTCAGAGAACCCTAGAGCCTTCAAGAATGTGTGCAAACATACACTTCCTGTTCACTATCGCTATAACAAGAAAGCTTGGATGACATCGGCTCTGTTTGAAGATTGGTTTTTGAACTGTTTTATTCCACAGGCTAAAAAATATTGTAGGCAAAATAATATTGTATTTAAGATTCTTCTGATCTTAGATGATGCTCCGGGGCATCCACGACATCAGCACCCTGCATTCTGATGTAAAGGTGGTGTATTTACCACTGAGCACAACCACACTCATTCAACCAATGGACCAAGGTGCAGTAGCTGCGTTCAAAACACTATACTTATGTCAAACATTTGCAAAGGCTGTTGAAGCAACTGAATCTGGCCAAACACTGCTAGAGTTTTTGAAAGGGTTTAACATTGTGAATGCTATCCAAAGCATTGCTGCAGCATGGGAAGAAGTCACAGAACAGTGCATGAACTGCATTTGGAAGAAAGTTTTGAAGACATATGGGAACACATTCAAAGGCTTTAACAAAGATCATGCTTTTGATGAAATAGTAAATAATAAGGCATTAGTGTTTAGAAGACAGCTAGAATTGGACATCAGTGAGGAGGATATTCATGAGATTGTTAGTATTAAAGCTGAGGAGATTTCTAATGAGCTGATTGAATTGCAGGAATAAAGAAGGAAAGAAGTTGAAGCAGAGGAAGAAGTTGTACCCAAGCGATTAAAAAAGTTCACATCAAAGAAATGGTGGAGGCATTTGCTACTATCAGCAGAGGCATGAGGATATTAGAACAAATGGATGGCAGTTATGAGAGATTTGCAAGAGCCGACAGGCAGATACAAGATGCTCTTGTTTGTTACAGAGATATATATAATGAAAAAAAAACTGTGTGTTCAAAACTGGATAGCATGGTGAAAAATACCGGGCCTGCTAAGTCATCAATAAATGTCAATGCTCCCATGCCTTCAACCAGCTATTCTCGAATCTCATCAGAAGGGTGGAAAATTGATATCCCAGGAGCTGTAGCATCCACATCATCCAGGAGTCAATTTTAGTTCAGTGCTTCAACATTCTTCAGGCCGATTGTGTTTTCAGCTGTGTGTGTTAATGGTGAGTACCCATACAGCCTTTCTTTTTCACCTTCAGGGTAGTATTCCATAAATTACATTTGATAATCAGTACTTTACTGTAAAATAGGCTTTGTGCCAAATGGTTTTCCCCAACAGTAGACTAGTTTAAGTTTTCTTTTTTCTTTTCACTTTTTGAGACAAGGTCTTGCTTTATAGTTCAGACTGGCCTTGAACTCACTATGTAGCCCAGTCTAGCCTCGAACTTACAACAATCCTCCTGCCTCTGCCTCCCAAGTACTGGGAGTATAGACATGAGCTACCATGCCTGGCTAATATAAATTTTCTTAGTTCATTTAAGGTAGATAAGGTAGGATCTAATGTTCCCAGGGTTATGTATATTGAGTATACTTTTAACATATACAACAGCTTCATCTGAATATAACCCCACCATTGAAGAGCCAACTGTGTTACTATTGTGGTTGGTGTGGTGATACCTCATTGTAATTTTAATTTGCTGCTTTTTATTGCTTCATTAGCTATTCCTGTATCTTTGGTAAAATGTCAGTTCAAATCTTTTGCCCTTTTTTTTGTGTCTATTTTACAAATTGGATTATTTGTTGTCTTTCTCACTGCTGGCATTAAACACCCAACACCCACAAGTTACAGAAGGAGAGGTTTATTTTAGCTCATAGCTTGTAGAGGTTTCATTTCATAGTTGGCAGGCTCTCAAGCAAGGTGGCATAGCAGAGGTAGAGGAGAAAGAGTTTATGGCAGGCAGGGAGGAAGAAGCAGCACTCAAGGAAGTAGGAGACCTATATAGACATATATATGTGCGTGTTTATATATGTGGATATATATAAATATACTATGCCCACAGTAACCCACCTTCTCTCACCAGGTTTCACCTTTTAGCATCACACATAGTTTTAAACCCATCAGTGGAGTAAAGCTGTACCATACACCACGATCCACCTATCTCCCAAAGGCCTCACCTGTGATCATATGTGGTTAACATAACATTTGTTTTATGAAATTTTAAGCATTCTTTGTATATTTTAGATAAAAGTCTATAATCCTGTACAATATGTGATTTGCATATATCTTCTAATCAAGTGGTGGCAAACTTATGACATGTGATAAGACAAAGATGTTAACATATAAATTGGCTTTTTCTAAACTAAAACTCCAGTATTCATGCTTAATAGCAGTATTGGCACTTTGTGAGGAGTAAGTGCATTTTGAGCTGCAGTTTGGGCACTCATCTAAAAGTTTGCCATCACTTTTCTAGTCTATGCTTTGCCTGCTTTTGTTGTTATTTATATTTTACTTTCTAGACAGCAAAGTTAAGCAAAAAGAGATCTCATACTCCCTTTCTTCATTCATGTGCAGCTGTCAACATTCTGACACAGACTGGTATATGTATTGTAGTTGTTGATATTGGTACATCATTGGCACCTAAAATGTGACTTTTAGCTTCCTTAATGGTGTTTTTTGAAGTGTAAAAAAATCAAAATTTTGGTGAGATACCAGTTTTAAAGATAGCCCAAGGTGGCCTTGAACTTGGCATTGATCTTTCCAAGTGCTGGTATTGCAGTTATGTGTCACCATGCCTAGCCTTAAAATTTTTCTTTAAACTTGTATATTTAGCTGTTTCTCTCTCTCTTCTCTTTCTCCTATTTTATTTATTCTGCAGAGCTGGATTTATAGTAGACAAACCCTCTATCACCAAGCTACATCCCTAGCCCTCATCAGTATTGTATCTTGTAAAACTGAAACTCTTTGGCCATTAAACAGTAACTCTTCATCCTTCTCCAGCTCTTGGCAGCCATCATTCTACTTTCTGTATCTGACTTTGAGTACTCTGTATGAATGGATTATACAGCATTTACCTTTTTGTGATAGCCCATTTCATTGAGCATATGTCTTCACTCTTCACAGTTGTCATGTTGTAGCATATTTTAGACTTCCCTTTCTTTTTAAGGCCTACTATTGTGTCATATGTGAAGAGCAGTGTGGTTATCCATTCATCTAAGTGGTTGCTAATTTTAGCTGTTAGGAAAAATGTTCTGTGCACGTGGGTCTGTTACTCTCTTCAAGACCCTCTGCTTTTGGCCCTTTGGGAGTTGGAAGGGTTCCAATTTTTTCCAAATTCTCTCCAACACTTGTGGTTTTTTAATGATAGAAGCCAACTTTTTTTTTTTTTTTTTTTGAGACAGGGTCTCACTTTGTAGTTTAGGCTGGCCCTGAGCTCACTATATAGCCCAGGCTAGCCCTGAACTCATAGCAAATCTCCTGCCTGTCTCCTGAGTGATGGGATTGCAAGTATGAGCCACCACACCTGGCACTGTGGTATGTGATACTGGGGGATTGAACTTCGGACCTTGCGCTTGCAAGGCAGATGCCAGAACCACTGAGCTAACCCTCCCCCGAAAGAAGCCATTTTTTTTTTTTTTTAATTGAAACAGGGTCTTGCTTTGTAGTTCAGGCTGGCCCTGAGCTCACTAGGTAGACCAGGCAAGACTCAACTCAGCAGTCCCCCTGCCTCTGCCTCCCAGTGCTGGGATTGCAGGCATGAGCCACCATGCTCAGCATTGTGGTTTGTGGTACTGATTGCTGACAGGTGTGAGCCACCACACCTGATATTGTTGTATGTGATTATCAGCTATTGGACTAGGGACTTTGGGCTTGCTAGGCAGGCACCGGAACTACTGAGCTAAATCTCTGGCTTTAGAAGCCTTTTTTTTTTTTTTTTTTTTTTTTTGAGATAGGGTCTCGCTTTGTATTTGTAGTTCAGGCTGGCCCCTGAGCTCACTATGTAGCACAGGTAAACCTCAAACTCAGCAATCCTCTTGCCTCTGCCTCCCGAGTGCTGGGATTACAGGCATGCTGAGATTACAGGTGTGAGCCACCATGCCCAGCACTGTGGTATGTATGTGGTATTGATTGCTGGTGAGTGTGAGCCACCACGCCTAGCATTGTATGTGGTTACCGGGATCAAACTCAGGGCCTGTGCTTGTGAGGCAGGCGCTGGAACCACTGAGCTAAATCTCCAGCCCTGATTATTATTATTTTCTTTGGTAATCTTTCCTTAGTATAGCTTTTTTAAAAGGGAATAACATTATATAATATAGTATACACCTTCAAATAGTGTTTTTCCTTTGGCCTTGGTTGCTACTTTTCTACTTTGTGAATGAACCAATTACCTGTACTTAATTTCAAGCATTTAGCTTCCTTTTTCAGTGTAATAGTTTTATGAATGTATATGCTAAATTTGAAAAAACAATTGGATATCTGCTTCTTGTTTCACTTTATTGTTTAACTAGGGTTTCTCTGCCAAATATTAAAAAGAAATCATTTGGTATTAATTCACACTAATGTGAGACTAGGTAATACCCCTTTAACCCTTTCAGAAAAATATATGTTTTAAAATAATTCCTGCATTTCTCTTAACTGGTAGAATTTTATTTGAACAAAATGAGTGGTGATCAGTTTCAGGAAGTTGAGAGACATATTTGAAGCCAGGCTTATTAATGTAGGCAAGCTGTTTCTGCTTGACTACTTATTTCTAGGATGAGCTTTCTGGAGGAGTCTGCTTCTTTCCATCTGGATTTGTGGGTCCAATATACACTGTTTAAATGCTGAATTATTGGAAAAGGAAGTGGATGCTCAAGTTTAATTATTTGCCTAAGGTCACACAGCTAGTTAATGGTTAACAATTCTCTTCTGTTAAAGGTCATTTCAAGTTCTTACTGAAAAATACTTTTAGATGGCATCCACAATCTCATCCTGTGTATTCAAGACATTGTTGTATTCACAGGTTGCACTGCTGTGATCTGTTACCTCCTGAAGATGCATCCTGACTTGTCTCCACACCTGCACACAGAAGAATGCAACATCTTGATTAACTTGCTTAAGGAATGTCACAAAAATGTAAGAATTCTTAAAAATGACCATAAAGCAGAAACCTAGGTACATCACTGATGTTAAATGTTAACTTCATTAATGGAAGGGAATGACAGTGTCTTAGTGATGGGTCTAAGCCTAATAAAGGTTAGCATCAAATGTATGTGGGTGTTTTTTTTTGTTTTTTGTTTTTTTTTGAGACAGGGTCTTGCTTTGTAGTTCAGGCTGGCCCTGAGCTCACTATGTAGCCCAGGCAAGCCTTGAACTCAGCAATTCCCCTGTCTCTGCCTCCCGAGTGCTGGGATTACAGGTGTGAGCCACCATGCCCGGCACTGTGCTATGTGGTATTGATTGTTGGTGGACATGAGTCTCCACGCCCAGCATTGTATGTGGTTACCGGGATCGAACTCAGGACCTTGCGCCTGCGAGGCAGGTGCCAGAACCACTGAGCTAAATCTCCGGCCTCTTTTTTTTTTTTTTGATTGGTAAAAGTCAAGCATGATTGTTAGGAAACTTGTGAAATGTAAATCCTAGCAGGAATCCATGTTCTTACCATAAAGTGCTTTCCCTTTCTTAATGATAGGGTGCTAAAAGAAATATGTTTAGCTCTTGACTCTTCTGATCTTAATGGGATTATTTTAAGATTATATGCTTTTTGGTAGCTACCATTCTGATAATGATAATTAAAACATTTTATATAATTACATGTACCTAGATTTAATTTATGATTGGCCTAATCTGATGGATTTATCTGTTATTCAAAAGGAAACAAAATTCCACAGTTAATACCAAAATTTAAAAAGCCTATATTTGGGATGTATTAAATCAAGTTAATATTTTTATGATATTAAATATATAGCTTTTGAAAACATGTTTGACTCATGCACAGTTGTAGTAGTAAGCATTTATATGTAGCACTTGGGATTGAATCCAGCATATTTGCACTGAATTACATCTCTAGCCTTTAAACAATTTTTCCATTTTAATGTAATCCCAGCATTTGGAAGGCTGAGGCAGGAGGATTGTTAGGAGTTTGAGGCCACCTTTTTTTTTCCCACCCTAGAAAAAACAGAAAAAAACCCCAACAACTAAAAAAATCCTTTTTTTTTTTTTTAAACAATTGATCATAGCCAAAAGGCTGAGAAGCAATACAAAAATCCATTTTTTTAAAGAAAAATTTGAGACAAGTTCTTGCTAAGTTGTCCAGACTGGGCTCAGATTTCTCATTTTCTTCCACTTCTCAGAATGCTGGCATGACCATTGTGTGCCATCATGTCCTGCTACTGCTGCTTTGCATGATACATTTCAAAGTTTTCCTCATAATACTCAAAATGTGGATATATACACTTTAATATTAGTAAGTTCCAATTAAATGAATAAAATTCAAGTACCAGAAGTAACATAAGTATACTTATAACCAGAAGCCAGATGATTTTACTAGTTAGAGAATGTTGTCAGAAAGTTGTTCACAAGGATGGACAGTTTTTTGGTGACTTTGTATTTTGGATAAACTTTTCATCATACATTTAGATTAAGAATTGAGAGTCATTCTGTACTCTTCCTTACTGACTCAGTTAAACCCTGAACCAGACCATGCAAGTGAAACAACTACTTAGGTTTTTTTTTTTTTTTGAGACAGGGTCTTGCTTTGTAGTTCAGGCTGGCCCTGAGCTCACTGTGTAGCCCAGGCAAGCCTCGAACTCAGCAATCCTCCTTCCTGTCTCTGCCTCCTGAGTGCTGGGATGACAGGCGTGAGCCACCACGCCCGGCACTACTTTAGGTTTTTTAAAAGTCAAAATAAAGAGTGCTTACTTTCTAGAGAGAAACTAATTGTGTTGGCTTAACAGGATTCAACTCTGTGCATAATAAGTTTATAGGCAGTCAGAAAAGGAGAGGAGAGTCAGCTTATTAACAGAGGCCCCATGGACAGAAAAGGACTTTGTAGAATGACATTTTATTTTTGTCATTGAGGATTTTGCCAATGCAACCCTTTAGAAGTATGTTGTGGTTTTTGCAGTGCTTGACATAAATAAGTATATTACCTCTTCAGGATTATTTCGTAGGTTAATCAAAGGAAAGGTCAGAGTTTTTTTAAATGAAAGTTCTTTGTTTTTTTTTTTTTTTTTTTTTTTGCTGCTAGTAATTGACCCTAAGGCATTTGCTTTGAGCTACATCCCTGTCCCTTTTTAAATTTGGAGACTGTCTTGCTAAGTTACCAAGGCAAGGGCTGAACTGACTCCCCTGCTTCAGATTCCCAGGGTGCTGGGGTTATAAGCATGTGTCACTAAGCCTGGCTTCAGTCCTGAGTTTTAAGTAAATATTCTTTTTACATGTTACATGTATATTGCCTTTTGTTCTGTGCCTGTTTTAAAATTAAAATCAAATTAAAAAAAAATTTTTTTTTTGAGACAGGGTCTCGCTTTGTAGTTCAGGCTGGCCCTGAGCTCACTATGTAGCCCAGGCAAGCCTCGAACTCAGCAATCCTCCTGCCTCTGCCTCCCGAGTGCTGGGATGACAGGCGTGAGCCACCACGCCTGGCAAAAATTTTGTTTTTACCTTTACAAAAGAATTTCTTACAATAAAGATGGCTTCTGAAATCACTGAAACTAATGATAGCAGAATCAAGAAATAGAATGTACCTATAATAATGTGTATCTTTTTAAAGTGTACAGTTTAATGAATTTGTACAAACATGAGAACCCCTAAAGTCCCCATTATAGTTGGGGTATAAAACATGTCTCTCATATCTGAGTTGCCTGTACCCCTTCACAGCCAGTCCCTGTTCCTCACCTCTGATCCTGTTAACTCCTGAATTACATTTCTTCAATGTAGATTAGTTTTGTTATAGAATCTTTATCGGTATGCTTTTCAGTGTATATTATTAGGTATGGTTCCATACTTTTTGAGAATAATATATGCTGTTGGCTATGTCATTAGTTCACTTTTATTCTCTAGTATTAAGTCACTGTATGAATATACTAGTTTATTTGCTTATTGATGAACACTTAGGTTGTTTGGAGTTATGCTGTTTTGAATAAAGCTATAGTGAACATTTGTGTAAAGTATTTGTATGGATATTTTTTTATTTCTTATGTAAATACTTAGGAATGGAATAACTTGTAAGTAATCATTTAACTTTATAAGTTATTACACAGATATTTTCCGTTTTGTACTTTAAAAAAAATTTTTAATGTTTTGGATCTTAGAGACAGTGTATTGCTATATAGTTTAGACTGGCCTTGAACTATAGATCAGTTCTGCTTCAGCCTCCTGATTGCTGGGATCACAAGCATGCACCACCATGCTCAGCATGCTCTATTATTTTATATTCCTACCAGCTCTTTAGTCTTAGTGGTACCTGATATTATAAATAATTTAACTTTTAGTCAGTCTATGAATACACAGTAGTGTTTCTTTTTAGTTTTAAATTGTCTTTGGTTGGTGGCTAATGATTTTGAGTCTTTATTTATTTGTGGAGTATTGGAATTTCAACCTAGAGCCTTCACACTGAGCACTCCAATTCTCTTTAAAATTTTTTTAGGATAAGATACCTCAGCCAGCCTCCTAGACTGCTGAAATTACAGTTGTGAGCCACTGTACCTGGCTGGTTTTGAGCAGCATTTCATGTACTTATTGGCTATTCATATAAACTATTTTGTTTCTGTTTAGAAATTGGATCGTGTATGTTATGACCAATGTGAATGGATCTATTTCTACAATCCATAGTTTTTTCCACTGATTTTTATGTTTATCCTTAATACTGGTATTATACTGTTAGGATTACCTTTGCCTTTTGAGACTCAAAATCATACTTTGGGAATTTTTTACCTTGTCCTCTTTCAAATTTGATTTTGGCTATTTTTGGTCCTTTTCTTTACCATAGGGATGTTGGAATCAGCTTGTCAGTTTCTACAAAAAAAAAGTTTACTAGTTTTTTGTTTGTTGAACATTGAATTTTATCTTTCATATTGGTAGGCAGTTCATTTACTTGTGGGGATGTCTGAGTCTTTTGTTAGGCACACGTCGTGAAATATTTTTAGAGCATGTCCGTAGTAGCCTTTCCTCTGAGTTCTTTTAGCCTAACAAGTAAAGCATGATTCTTGTGGATTAATTATCTGACTTGAGTGTTCAAAGAGATCTCTTGTTTAGCATTCAGGAACTGCACTGACTCCTTGCCCAATGTGAACTCTTTGCATTTTTCTGCTTGTAGACCATTTTTCTGCTTGTAGATGCTGTAGTTCTTTGTAGTTACTGTGGGTTTGCTAGGTTTCATTTAGTGTGGGCTGCAGATGAATACCCAAGATAAGAGTTCTGGGTTTGTTTTGCTGTGTGTCTTTACCTCCTATAGACAGCTACCCTGAACTCTGGTGTCTGTCTCTTCAACTCAGTGAGATCAGTATTTTTCTGGGTTTCTCTTACTAATGTGTTATTTGGAAATTGTTTTTTGGTTGAAAGGCAGATAAACATGGCTTTTGCCGCCTTATTTGTTTCCCTTTTCAGTGTTGTAGTCCTGCAAGTCTGTTGTCCTGGTATCACTTTGGGGAGGCCTACTTCTCTGACAGTTATTATTTCATGGCCAGAATCAGAATTTATTTATTTATTTATTTTTGAGACAGGGTCTCGCTTTGTAGTTCAGGCTGGCCCTGAGCTCACTATGTAGCCCAGGCAAGCCTTGAACTCAGCAATCCTCCTGCCTCTGCCTTGAGTGCTGGGATTACAGGCTTGAGCCACCACGCCTGGCACTGTGGTATGTGGTACTGATTGCTGGTGGGCTTGAGTTGCCACGCCCAGTATTGTTGTATGTGGTTACCGGGATCGAACTCAGGACCTTGCGCTTGCGAGGCAGGCGCCAGAACCACTGAGCTAAATCTCTAGCCCCAGAATCAGAAATTTTAAAAATAAGTTTTTAAATAATTGAGATAATTATATAGTCATTTGTAAAAAAAGTTAAACTGATCTATATAGTATGCACATGAATCAGTTTAATGTCTAGTGGGCCAGACATTCAAATGTCAAAAATGAAACCATACATATTCTAAGAAAATATAGGTAAATTCTTGTGTAATTTACATGTAGGGAAAGACCACCTCACTAGGATTCAAAATTCCAGAGGCAGTAAAATAAAAACTTGATAAATCTGACCACTTTTAAAAAACATGTAAAGTTAAAAAGGCTAATCTTTAAACTGGGAGACAGCATTGGTAGCATATAACACAAGTAATATGCAATAGCCCTGATAAATGGAGGATCCTAAAAAATTGAGGGAAGCAAGCACAAATTTTAACGAAAAGTGAGCCAAAGCATAAATAGACAGTTGACAAAGCAGGAGACATGGCCTTGAAGAATATGATAAGATGTACCAGGTACAGCTGCACATACCTGTAATCCAGCTGCTCAGGAAATGGAGGCAGGTTGGAGGCCAGCCTGGGCAACTCTGTGAGACTTAGTTTTAAGATTTAAAAAAGGTGTGTATGGGCCGGAGGGTTAGCTCAGTGGTTCAGGCGCCTGACTTGCAAGCGCAAGGTCCTAAATTTGATCCCCGGTAACCACATACAAGGCTGGGCGTGGAGACTCATGCCCACCAGCAATCAATACCATATACCACAGTGCCAGGCGTGGTGGCTCACGCCTGTAATCTTAGCACTCGGGAGGCAGAGACAGGAGGATTGCTGAGTTCGAGGCTTGCCTGGGCTACATAGTGAGCTCAGGGCCAGCCTGAACTACAAAGCGAGACCCTGTCTCAAAAAAAAAAAAAGGTGTGTATGTATGTATGCTGGGGTTGTAACTTGGTGTTAGAGCATTAGCCCAGCATGTGAAGCCTGGTGTTCAATCCTAGTATGCACAAAGTACAAAGTACATCTCATTCAATCGTTAGAGAAATGCAAATTGAACACCCTGATTTAGTATTGCCTATCCTCAGGTTGGCAAAATTGGACAGCAAGGCAGTACATTTTGATGGTGAGACTACCAGAAGGATATTCATGTATTTTTGGTGGAATTGCAAATTGGTACAACCTTTAGAGGGTTGGGTAGATAAGAAAGTATATTGCAGATAATAAGGAACAGGTTGCTCAATTTAAGCTACATAGTGAGTTTAAGGCCAACCTGAACTACGTAGTAAGACTATCTTAAAAAAAAGTTTCTCTAACTGGTACCCATTTTTCAAGAACCTTGTTCAAGTGACATCCTTACCAGGGTCTCAAAGCCCTGCTGTGCTCCATGTTGGTCACCTCCCCAGCAAGAACAGCCAGCTGGTGTCACTCAGAACAGAACTGAGCTATGCCTGGGTTTGTACTTGATGAAAATGTAAGTGCACATATATTTATTTTTGTAAAATTTCTTCAATAAGCTCAGACTTTATACTTACTATCCTCATACTCCAAGGATATTAAATTCATGTCACTTAGGATTCCAGTTGTTAATCAGTACCATTCCTGAAGCCTTTTTTTTTTTTTTTGAGACAGGGTCTTGCTTTGTAGTTCAGGCTGGCTCTGAGCTCACTATGTAGCTCAGGCAAGCCTTGAACTCAGCACTCCTCCTGTCTCTGCTTCCCGAGTGCTGGGATAACAGGCGTGAGCCACCACACCCAGCACTGTGGTATGTGGTATGTGGTATTGATTGCTGGTGGGCGTGAATCACCATGCCAGCATTGTATGTGGTTACTGGGGATCGATCTCAGGACTGATCTCAGGACGGATCTCAGGACCTTGGGCTTGTGAGGCAGGGGCTGGAACCACTGAGCTAAATCTCTGGCCCCCCGCTGAGGCCTTTTTTGTACTGGAACTCTGCAGTGCTGTTCTATTTTCCTAAAGAACACAACAGTGCTATCTTCACACCATCCTGACTTGGTATGCTCTAATTTTTGCGTGATGATTTTTCTTGTTCTTTTGTGGATTTTTGCAGCCAGCTGTCATTTTCGTGGCCAGCAGTATCTTCAGGTTGCTTCTGATGCATTGATCTATTCCCTCTGCATTTGTCAGCAAGACTCACACAATCTGCAGTTAAAATACAGAGTGTAGAATGGCAGTTTTCTTAAATGTTACTTGCAAGTCCTTAATATCTTTTTTTTCTGATTTATAGAAGCAGTGTATGAAGAAGATATTTCTTGTAGATAGTATAAAAAACCCAACAAAGCATAAGCAAACAACTTTTTTCCATCACGTAGAATTCATTTATAACTGGATCTATCCAACATTTTTTATCTTCATGTGTTTCCATTTTTTTCTCATCCTCCTATTAGCTTATTTATTAACCTATTTGGGGTTTTGGAGACAGAATCTCATTGTGTAATTCACGCTGACCTTAAACTTAATATATAGCTCAGGCTGGCCTTGAACTTGCTGCAGTCCTCCTGCTTCAGCCTCTTAGGTGCTGATTTTACATGCATGTATCAGCAGATCTTGCAGCATTTTTTCTTTTGTGGTACCAGGGATCAAACTCAGGCCTTTGTGCGTCCAAGGTGGGCACAGTACCACTTGAGCTAAATCCCCAGCCCCATAGCATTTTTTTTTGTTTTGAGACAAGGTCTCACTTTGTAGTTCAGGCTGGCCCTGAGCTCACTATGTCGACCAGGCAAGCCTTGAACTCAGCAGTCCTCCTGCCTCTGCCTCCTGAGTGCTGGGATTACAGGCATGAGCCACCACACCTGGCCTGGCAGCATTTTTATACCCATATTTTTTCTACTCAGGAAAACAAAAACATAAAATCCCTACTCATAATTCTTCCCTTCCGGTGGTTGGTGTTTGCTTTCCTTTCAGAACAAACTATTAAGAGAAGACTTCACTCCTCTTTTTAGTTTGACTCTTACCTTCACTAGGGTACTAAAACTGCCAAGGTCAAGAATTGCTAAGCATTTCAGTAGTTGTTTCACTTTTGCCAGGCAGCAGCATTTGATGCCTTTTGAGAACACACTTTCTTCCACAGGTATCTACCACACCTTTGTCTTCCTTTGTTGTCCTTGTTTCTGTGGTCTCTTTTCAGTCTCCCAGGCAGTCTCCTTTCTACTCTATCCCTGTTTCTCTGGCCATACCTTTTTAAATGTTCATTTCAATTTCAGTAACTCAGATTTGTCACTGATTCAGATGTTTTTCTGAACCCAGGCCTCTCTGTGAACCTAACTATTTCACAAATAAAATAACATGTCCTGACACTAACTCATCTTACTTCTTCTTAAAATCCTTTTCTGTCTTGGAGACATTTACTTGTCCAAGCTGGACACCCATGTCGTCTTTAATTTCTCCACCTTCATCCTCTCTTCTGTGAAGGGTTCATTCACCAAGTGTTCCTCATTCCCATTGCTAGAGCTCTGCGTCCTTATTCTTCATCACCAATGCTGTCAGTGTGGTCCATGCTAACTGAAGCTACCTGTGATTCTGTCTGGTCTCCTGTTTTCTTGTCCTCTATCTTAATGTTCTTTCCACACAATATGGTGGTCTTTCATAAGTATGTTTAATTGTTGCTCCTACCCCTAATGACTGCCTTTTCCTGTAGAATAAAATCTAAGTTTCTTGCCTTGTGTTTCAGGTCTTCTCTGGACTGGTCCATACGTAGTTCTTGGGCTCCATCTGTCTCCTCCAGTCATGGCCTTATTGCTGTGTGCTCTTTTCTGCAGTAAAGAATGATGTTTCTTGTCAGCCTTCACTGTTGCTTTTTCCTTTGACCAACCTAGAGCTTTCTTTACTTTCTCCTCTTGACCATATTTTCAGTCAGGATTTATCATCTTTCAGGTTTTCCTCAGCTTGATTGGCTGTTTCTTCTCCATTGTCTCCTTTTCTTTGGTACTTGATGGCACTTTGTGTAGCATATTTCCTCAAGACTGTTTTACATCCTTAAGTGTTATTGAGGACCTCAAAGAGCTTTTGCTTATCTACTAGTATTTGCCGAATTATAAATGAAGGTTAAGAATTTAAAGTTAAACCCATTACCTCTTATTTTTCATACAAATATTATTCAAAATGCAAAAAGTGGAAAAACAGCATGATGTTTGCATTTTTGCATTTACCTTTTATATGTGAGTGGGTAAAACCCAGCTGAATGCGCCTGTCTGCCTGTTTTAAATTTGTTGTGGTATACTTCAAGTAGCCTCTGGAAATCTCTGTTGTATCCTCCTGAGAGAATGAGAATGAACAAATAAAATCTTTGGATTATTTTAGAAAAATAATTTTGACTTTGTGTGTTTCTGAAAAGGTCTTGGGAGCTGTTGAGCATCCTGAACTGCTCACCACTTTATGGCAGTTGGTTCATTTTGATCTGTACAGTGAAGTAGGGCAGGTCCACCTTTCCCTGCTGTATCCCTAGGGCTTGGGGCTTTCTTCCCCATGTAATAGGTTCTCAGATGTCCAGTGGTTGATTCACGACTTTAGTTGTATAGTTGGTTTGCTTCTCTAGAAACACATTCAAGGTCTGATGCAGATGAGAGGGATCTACCCTTGTTTTACTAGACAATCACAGACTGTAGGTGTTTTGGACCAGTTCCCTGGAGCATTTACATCTGATATGTTTTTACATAATTACACTGAAGTATAATTCTCACTTGGGCTTAGTTAATAATGAGGTGGAAGGAAACAAATTTTTGTCTTAGATTTAAAAATCAGATGTATGTGCTTGGGGTGAAATGAATAAATACACTGCAGTATTGTTTTATAGTTGGAAAGTCTAATCCTTTATTTCTTGTGGACTAGAAGGAGTGAAATGCATTATCTCTATTTGTTGCTGAGGAAGTAATTTAGGAAAAACACACAGGAAATACTTATTTTGAAAAGGGCAGTAGGCAGCAAATGAGAAGTCTTAGACTTTTAAAAGCTTGCCAGAAAAACTGAGCATTTATTCAGTATGAACCTGAAAAATTCTTTTAAAGTATCAGTAAAGCAAGGAAAAAGATAGCATGAGACATAGCTTAATAATTATGTGTTGTTGGATTTTGGTGAAACCTGTGATTAGAAAGAGAAGGAAAAGACGTGCTTATTAAAACTCCTAAGAATTTATGCCATGTCATTATACCAGATCCTTGTGCTCTCTGACCTACCCTTAAAACTTATCATGTGCAAACCCTAATTATGGTCCTCCTAAAATTCAGGGCCAGCCTGAACCTTTATCTTAACCTTTTTTAGATTAAACTGATTGGCAAGATCATATTAATAGGATTTGAACCACTGGGAGATTTTTTTTAAAAATTTTTTTAAGTGAATTCTTTATTGGTACAATTTATATACATCTCAAAATCACATATAACATTGGGAAATTTGTACCAGTATATGCCACAAGTTAATTCTCATTTTTACCCATATCCCTACCCACTCCCCCCTCCTCCCCCCTTATACATGCTCTTTTATTTTCTTTCTGTATCATATTTATTCCTTCCCCTCATCACATTCCCACACCA